>JASDQU010683679.1:4415-45623 GCA_032191745.1 Picea mariana
ATTAGGGCTTAATAGTATTGGTATGCAATGGTATGTTATTGGTATTGCTATGGTATGGTATGTTATTGGTATTGGTATTGGTATTTGTATGGTATAGTATAGTATTGATATTTGTATGGTATAGTATAGTATAGTATGGTATGGTATAGTATGCTATTGTTATTGGTATTGGTATGGTATGGTATTGGTATTGGTATGGTATAGTATTGGTATGGTATTGGTATTCTCCACTTTAGTTCTTCTCTTGAAATCCTACCTAATCTACCCACTCCACTAGCATGCCCTTCGACTCCATCTCCTCTAGAAATATCTTTTATTCTTTCCTACTAGCACCACATATCACACTTGACAATGATACCTTTGACCACTCTTATGATCATTGTGTTATATTTTTAGCTCAGTAGGTACCCCGCATGTTTTATCTTGTATGCGGATGTAACCTTATGTTGACACTACTAGGCACTTAACTTTCTAATGGGTTTTTATAAAGTTGTGATAAAGTGGTTCTTTTATTAAAGTGACTTTTTAATGAAGTGTACCTTCTAATATTAAAGTGACTTTATTTCATAAAGTGCACTTATGTAATAAAGTGAAATGTACTTTAATATTTTAAGTGATTTATTTTGGAGGGAATGAATCATGGCCCTTGATATTGTAAAGGAAAGATTAGATCTTGGCCTTTGGATTTAGGGTTGGGGAAGGTGAAAAGACACTTGGGAGGTAAAAGGTCATCTTCATAAATTATTAAAGAATGCATTAGGTAGTGTGCAAGACACAAGTGAAGAAGAGTGAGAGAGAGATTTTTGAGGAGAGTTTGGAGAGGAAAGTGAGCGGTAAGCTGGGACATTTCCCAAGCGATCTTGGCCGCAAATCCCAAGGAGGAATTTTTTGTTTTGAGTGTTGTTGTTTTATTTGTTACGATGGGTCGTACTATACAGATCCGTACATGTTGTACAACAGAAAAATTTGGCATGGAAATTGAGGCAAGAGAAGGAACAGTATTCGAGGCATCATTTGTATAGTTTTCTGAAGGAGGTCGACTGTACAGAAGGAAAGGTACAACTTATTGTTTTGGGAACATTTTTTGAGGTGCCATTTTCAACAAATCCATACAGTTGTACGGACTATGGCATGAGTTTCAAGGAAATTTTGTGGTGGGACAGTTTTGAGCTATAAGTTGTCTCTCTTGGATGGAAATTGTATTGTAGCTGTTGATAAATATTCCCTGAAGATAATATAATCTCTCTCCCTTTGGGTTTCCCCACATTTGGGTTTTCCTTGGCATTTGCCTAAATTTCTATGTTATTCATGGTTGAATGAATGTTGTTCATTGTGTTTATTCCACTGCTAAATTTCTTACCAATGTGTATTTTTGCATATGGTAACTTCTAAATGTGAGTTTATACATATCATAGTTCAACGATGACAGTTATCTCTAGGTTGCTAAGTGTATGACAAAATATTAGCTTGTTGATTTTGTCATTTCAATTTCTACATGGTATCAGAGCTCGGGCTCTGAGTGACAGTGAGCAGTGAGAATTTTGGGCAAGTTTGAAGGGGGGGAATTTGTGATTGTTTTCCTTTAGTTGTGACATGGAATATGGTTGCATGCATTAGATTTGAGTATTGGTTGAATGGAATTTCCAACTATTTGCAGTGGAAGGTCCGGATGTTAGTTGTTCTCAAGGAGAACAAGATTTGGAACTATGTCAGTTCTGTTGTTGTGGCTCCCACAACATATTCTATTGATTTGGATTTGCATGAGGTCAAGGAGACCAAAGCTTAGAGGATTATTTTGGATGGGATGAAGGATCACCTTATCCCACACTTGGCTGAGAATAAGACAACCAAAGAGATGTGGGATGAACTTGAGAACTTATTTAGGCGAAGAATGAAAACCGTAAGATGGACTTGAAGGCTAAGATGCATGATACCAAGATGGGTAAGGAGGAGAGTGTTTCTTCTTATTTACCCAGGTATATCAAGTGAAATATGAGATGGTTACAGTTGGAGAGGTTATATCAGATTCAGATTTGGTGAGGATAGCCTTGAAAGGCTTCGCCAAGGAATGGAAAGTCTTCGTGAAGTGTGTGGCGAGTCGTGAGAATATTCCATATTGAAGCAGATTGTGGGACGATTTCACTTAGGAGGAGATCTAGGAAGGATCTCAAAGCAGTGGAAAAAAGAAAAATGGAGTTGATGAGAATGTTTCTCTTGCTGCAAAGAGAAAGAAGAAAGGAAGTTTCGGGAGGGACTTGAGTAAAGTCATATGTTACTATTGTTACCTATTGGCGCACCTTTCTTCTCATTTTCATCAGAGGAAGAAGAAGAAGAAGGAATTAGAGGGGCATGAGACAACTACTACAGTAGCCATGGAGGACTTTGCTTCCAAGTATGACAAGGAATTTTCTTTGGTTACTCTAGTATCTAGTGTCGGTAGTGGAGGATTTGGGGGTGATATCAGATGGATTGTGGATAGTGTATCCTCTTTCCACGTGACAAGAATATGGCGAGTATTCATAATTATCATAGAGACAAGTCTTGGATTATCACAGAGACAAGTCTTGGCTGACATGTGGTGAGTGAAGGTAGTATGGTGTGAGATGTACATGGAGTTGGAAATGTTATATTCTGACTCAAGTATGCAGGATTCCTGGAGCTTGATGGAGTTCTCTTTGTTCCAGGGTTGAGGATTTACTTCATCTCAATATCAGCCTTGGAGGATGTAGGATATTTTACATTGTTCAAGAGGGAACATGTCTTTATCTACAGGGAGGGAGCTAACCTGATGGAACCACAATTGATTGGTGATCGGGTAGACAAGTTGTATATGTTGTGAGGGCAAGTATCAGGGTATGATTTAGCGTCAGATGAGGAGCATGAGGAGGCTCCTGAGACTATGGTGGTACCAAGGATTCAGTATTGCATTCCTAGAAAAGAGATGGGGTCTCTTTTGAGGACTAGAAGAAGGCTCATCTAGTTTGATCGAATCGATGCTCAGGGTGGAGTGGATTCTCCAAGGATCTCACGGTTTTAGGTAGCTGTCAGGAGAAGATCTTTTAGGTCAAGTTTTTTGAAAGTGTTGAGGATGGCTCTAGGTTCAAAGGGAGATCCTATTGAGCACAATATTATGAAACCAAATGATAGTGATGGCAGTGAGTACTTCCCTCGCTAAGAGGAAGTGTTAGATTTTTATCTCGGGAGGTACTCCACATGTTTTGTCTTGTATGTGAATGTAACCTTATGTTGACACTACTAGGCACTTAATTTTCTAATGGGTTTTTTAAAAGTTGTGATAAAGTGGTTCTTTTATTAAAGTGACTTTTTAATGAAGTGTACCTTCTAATATTAAAGTGACTCTATTTCATAAAGTGCACTTATGTAATAAAGTGAAATGTACTTTAATATTTTAAGTGATTTATTTTGGAGGGAATGAATCATGGCCTTTGATCTTGTAAAGGAAAGATTAGATCTTGGCCTTTGGATTTAGGGTCGTGGAAGGTGAAAAGACACTTGGGAGGTAAAAGGTCATCTTCAGGAATTATAAAAGAATGCATTGGGTAGTGTGCAAGACACAAGTGAAGAAGAGTGTGAGAGAGATTTCTGAGGAGAGTTTGGAAAGGAAAGTGAGCAACAAGTTGGCACATATCCAAAGAGATCTTGGGCACAAATACCATGGAGGAATTTTATGTTTTGAGTGTTTCTATTTTATTTGTTGGGACAGGCCATACTATACAGATCCATATAGGTCGTACATCAACAAACTTTGGCACGAAAATCAAGGGAAGAGAAGGCACAGTATTTGAGGTAGCATTTGAAGAGTTTTTTGAAGGAGGTCAGCCGTACAGAAGGCAAGGTACAACTACCTATTTTGGGCACATTTTTCAAGGTGCCATTTTTAGCAAATCTGTACAGCTATACGGATTGTGGCACGAGTTTCAAGGTAGTTTTGTGGTGGGACAATTTTATGTTGTAAGTTGTGTTTCTTGGTTGGAAATTGTATTGTAGCTGCTTATAAATATTTCCTGAAGCTAATAGAATCTCTCTCTCTTTGGGTTTCCCCACATTGGGGTTTTCCCTGGCATTTGCCTAAATTTATATGTTATTCATGGTTGAATGAATGTTGTTCATTGTGTTTATTTTGCCGCTAAATTTCTTAGCAATGTGTATTTCTGCATATGGTAACTTCTGAATGTGAGTTTTTACATATCAGAGTTCATTGGTGACAATTATCTCTAGGTTGCTAAGTGTATGACAAAATATTATCTTGTTGATTTTGTCATTTAAATTTCTACACATTGATTTTTCAACCACATGGATTCTTGTTTAATATTTTGAGGATACAAACACTTCCATGATATTAATTACTCTTGATAAATCTAATAATATTTTTGAATTGATGTTTCATAGATGTGTGGATTTGAACTAGATATTGATATTTTGGTACCTTTTCATCATTTAGTTATCCATGGTTAGCTTAGCAAAAATGTAGCAATTTGTATCACCCCTATTGACTTCAACCTTCTTTTTAGGTGAAATTATGTATGGTATGGTATGGAATTGGTATTGGTATTGGTATGGTATGGTATGGTATGGAATTGGTATTGGTATTGGTATGGTATGGTATAGTATGGTATTGGTATTGATATGGTATTGGTATTGGTATTGGAAGTTTGTTATGCTACTTAGTTTGAATTTTATGCCCCTAGACCAAATTGGCCACATATCCCTGNTCTAATAAAGTGCCCCCCCCGCCTGAGGAGGCGAGTTGCAACTTGTGATAAAACTCAAACCAGGACTCAGATGCAAAAACCATCAGTTGCATTGGATTCAGAGAACCGAGTTTCAACTAGTGGGGCCCTTATGCTATCATTTTGTTGACCGAGAAACCATTTGTTGGAGTATCTTCGACATTAGGGTTTTGGTCAATGAGGTATACTACAATTTCTGAAGATGAGGTCGATTTTCAAGAACACTCTGTCGAGTGTTTTTGGCTACTGTAGTTGCATGGGCCTTATCCAAATAGACTTGTGGGAGCTTGTAGAACTTTGTTATGTTGCTCGGTTTGGATTTTATGCCCCTGGACCAAATTGGCCACATGTCCTTGATTGGCTTGAAGAGGCATGTTGCCACTATCAATAAAATTCAAACCGAGACTTGTATGCACAAATCATCATTTGCATTGGTTATGGAGCACATGGTTTCAACTATTTCATCTCTTATGCTATCATTTTGTCAATCGGAAAACAATTTGTTAGAGTATATCCAACACTAGGGTTTTGGTCAATGAGGCATAGTGCAATTTATGAAGAGGAGGTCGATTTTCAAGAACATTGTATCGGGTGTTTTTGGATAGTGTAGTCACGTAGGCCTTGGCCAAATAGACTTGTGGGAGATTAAGGAAGTTTGTTATGCTACTCAATTTGGATTTTATTCCCCTGGACCAAATTGACCACATGTCTCTAAATGGCTTGAGGAGGAAAGTTGCAACTCACGATAAAACTCAAACAGGGACTTAGATGCATGTACCGTCAGTTGCATTGGATTAAAAGAACTAGTTTTTAGCTAGTGGGGCCCTTATTCTATAATTTTGTTGATCGAAAAACCAATTTTCGGAGTATCTTCGGCACTAGGGTTTTGGTCAATGAGGCATAGTGCATTTTATGAAGATGAGGTCAATTTTCAAGAACACTCTGTCAATCATTTTTTTACTAGTGTAGTCACATGGGCCTTGGCCAAACAGACTTGAAGGAGCTTACGAAACTCCATTTGCTACCCGGTTTGGATTTTATGCCCCCGGACCAAATTGGCCACATGTCCTTGATTGGCTTGAGGAGGCAAGTTACAAATATCGATAAAAATCAAACCGAGACTCAGATGCATGAACCGTCAATTGTATTGAATTCATAGCACTAGGTTTCAGCTATTGGCACTCCTACACCATCATTTCATTGACCAAAAAACCATTTGTTTTTAGTATCTCCAACACTAGGGTTTTGGTCAATGAGACACACTGTAATTTCTAAAGAGGAGGTCGATTTTCAAGAAAACTACGTCGGGTGTTTTTTTTCTAGTGTAGTCACATGGACCTTGGCCAAATAGACTTGTGGGAGCTTACGGAAGTCCATTATGCTACTCAATTTGGACTTTACGCCCCCGGACCAAATTAACTGCATGTCCCTAAATGGCTTGAGGAGGCAAGTTGCAAATCATAATAAAACTGAAACTGAGACTCAAATGCATGAACCATCAGTTTCATTGGATTAAGAACACTGGGTTTCAGCTAATGTGGCCCCTACGCTATCATTTCTTTGATTGAAAAATCATTTGTTGGAGTATCTCCAGAACTAGGGTTTTGGTCAAAGAGGATTAGTGTAATTTCTGAAGATGAGGTCAATTTTCAAGAACACTTTGTTGGGTGTTTTTTTCTAGTGTAGTTGCAAGGGCCTTGGCCAAACAAACTTGTGGGATCTTATGGAACTCCATTATGTTGCACGGTTTGGATTTTATTCCATGAGACCAAATTGGCCACATGATGCAGGAGCATCCTCGTCATCATCAATCGAGGTCAGGTGGAGGATAGCTCAACACACAACATGCGCTCGTTTCAACTCAGTTCAAATCCCAAAGGGGGGCATGTCAATTTAAAATTGTGAACATCCTTGTAATTAAGGTCCTTTTTAATGTTTGGAGGTTAAATCCATTGGGAACATTCTGATAATATTGTAATGTATTGAATGCCTAGAGAATTGTACAGATGCAGACCTTAATCTCGAATCTAATTCATATGGCCATTTATTGAGATAAGGCCCTGGTAGATAGGTTCCTTTATTTTTTATTAGATAGCATTGAGAGTAGGTGGGGGAAGGCTCGAGAGCCCTCTTTTGTAAAAAAATCTTTGTATCAAAATTCGTTAGTCAGTAATAGTTGAGAGTTTAGGAGAACAAAGGAGAAGAGAAGTGTTAAGACTCTGTTGTAGTCCATCCTTTGTAAACACTTATACAGAACATCCACAGATTAATGAAAAGAGTAGTTTTTCCTTTATATGAGGTGTCTATGTTTTTTTATGTGTGATGAATAGTTATTTTCTGAATGTTCTTTGTGTTTAATTATGTATGTTGTTAGATCCATTTATGTCCCCTTTGCAGAAATTAGATAGAATTCCCTATCTAGTTTTCTAGGAAGTTCTGGGCTCTTAGGCCTGTGCAAGGAGTGCACACTAGAGTGATTCAAAACTCTATGAATATAGTGCAAGGAGTGCACTTGAACTCTGTGGCGAGTTCAGAGAAGGTTTAGGTGGGCACACCAGAACCATTTTGAAGCTTAGAAGAAATAGTGCAAGGAATGCACATCAGGGTTGTTGAACACCCCGAATAGCATTTACTAGAGTTATTGAATATTCTGAGGGCTCTGTAAGGAGTGCATTGAGCATGCACAAGGAGTAAGCGAGAACTATGTTTCTAGTTCTAGGAGAAGGTTGTCAAGAGGGACCACCAGCAGATAAATCTCAGGAGGAGCAATGCAATTATGCACAGAGGGTACAAGGAGTGCGGAAGTGAATTCTCATAATTCAATATTCAAGGAGATGAAGCTAGTGTAAAGAGTGCACTAAGGACCATTATAGAATTTCAAAAAATCAAGAGAAAGAGTGCAGAGTACCAAGAATGCACAAGAATTCATTTGAAGGAACAAAGGGTCGAGCCCCTTGAAAAATTTGAGCAAGTTCAAAGCTCAAGAGAGTTAGTGACATCGTGCACAAAAAGGCCTATGAAAGGAGTGCAGAAGGTAGAGATAGTATGAGTCCTAGATTATGAAGGAAGCACAAGATAAATGAAAAATGGAGTTATTTCAAAGTCATAGCTCAGGAGGGAAAGTGTTTCGAAGAACGTAAGTAGAGGAAAAATAGTAGATCTTGCAGAGAAAGATTCAAAGGTTGAGGCCTTTGAACGTTTTCAAAGAATCCCTTCATTAGGAGAAAGGCATAGTGATCAAAGAGGGAGGAGATAAAACATATGTTGGATCAGCTACAAGATTCAACCTGAGTCATTAGATCAAACCGTATATTTGAGGAGAGGAAGTTACAACGACCATTAGATCTATTTTCGGGATCAGTCTGGGTCGTTAGATCACATCCCAAATAGATGGAGGAGCACACATGGAGGAGAAAATATCCTAACCATCGTATTTGAGTGCAACTGACAGAAACCATTGGGTCCATGTGAGTTTCCTTGGGTTTAACCTTGAGCATTCTTCGTACTTCGAAAGTCCGAAGATTTTTCATACTTGTGTTTAGAGGAGAAGAGGACTCCCAAAGTCGTGGGGAGCCGAAGTAAATCTAGAATGTTCATTTCCAAAGGACGCGTGTCAGCAGATCAATGATAGTCCAGAGGTTTGTCTATGCTGAAGAATAGAGGCGCATAGTACATGAGACTTCTGAAGCTTCAAAGAGTGGAGCTCATCATGGCCATCCATTTATAAGGAAACCTGTCACCCGATCTCATGTTCTGAAATAATAGCACTTTGAAGGAACTCAAAAGTGTAGGTTCATGAGTCTTAGACTTCCGAAGACCCTAAGGTCCGAACTAAATCTCAACCATTGGATTGAGTGACCTGTGGCATCAGATAGGTCCTTCTCTAAACCAGCGTTTGGAGGGATAACATATTGGATAAGTGAGGACTCCCAAAGACCAGAGACCTAGAGTCCATCAAGAACATCGTTTGCGAGACACATGTCACCAAATCAAAGGATTTAGGAGGTAGAAGGTTCATAGGATTTGTAGAGTGGGGAGTTCCTAAGTACCCAGAGGCTTGAAGGCCGGAGCAAGCCTCATCCGTCGATCTATGAGGGGACACATGGAGGGAGGATATTAATTCTGCTAGTTCAACGTTCATAAGGTTGCAAGAGGTGGAGTTGAGAACCTCCCTCAACTCTCGAAGTCCGAAATGAAACTAGACCTCCCATCTGTAAGCACCCAAAATCCCCAAAATGATATCCTAGCCATTGATTCCAGAGCGTGGAGCAGATCTAGACTGTTGGTTTTAGTGGCCATGCGTCGTTAGATCCAAAGATCTGGAGGAGTGATACTCTGGGGATACACAACATCGGAGTGTGGAGAATTGTCGAAGCCTAGAATTGCGAAGTGGCTTGAAAGGCGTCGATCTGGTGAAGGAATTGGATTTGTCCGATCTCCTTCAAAGTTAGTCTCTTCGAGAGAGCTGTGTGTTGAAGTAGGGAAGAAATCTCGAAGCCTGATTCAATGGAGTTGTTTTGAACCGTTGATCTTGGATCAATGGGGCCCGTTAATCTCAACTGTTATTCGAGACTCCGACTGTTCAAAAATTCTGAGGAGTTGAGACATAGGGGTGTTGAATCTCCCATATCCTAGGCCTTCAAATCACCCGAAGTAGCACTTGGTCCATGCCCGTGGTCATATGTTGGATCTGCCAGAAGTGAGGGGTCTAGGGCCCAAATTTGATTTCTAAAGGAAAGGGGCTTAGAGAAGAGGCCTGCGAGGTTTAGTTTTGCATGGACCTGCACACAAGGATAAATAAAGTCATGTGATAAATAAATTTGGGGGCTCAGTAGGGCCCTAAGAGCCAATTCGGCTCCCAAATTGAATGATTCTTAGACCGAGAGGTCAAGTGGACCCCGGGTGAAGGAGGGGGTCTACATCACCACATGTGCTTGAATGGATTGAGCAAGCAAGTTGAAACTATTGATAAAACTCAAACTAGGACTCGAATGCATGAATCGTCAGTTGCATTGATCTGGAGCACTAGGTTTTAGATATTGGGGTTCTTATGCTATCATTTCATCAACCGAAAAACAATTTGTTGGAGTATCTCCAACACTAGGGTTTTGTTCAATGAGGCTTAGTGCGATTTCTAAAGAGGAGGTCGATTTTCAAGAACACTGTGTATGGTGTTTTTGGCTAGTGTAGTCAGTTGGGCCTTGGCCAAATAGACTTGCGGGAGCTTCTGGTATCTGTTATGCTACATGGTTTGGATTTTATGCCCCCAGACCAAATTGACCACATGTCCCTAAATGGCTTGAGGAGGCAAATTGCAACTCACAATAAAAATCAAACTAGGACTCATATGCATGAATCATTAGTTGCATTGGATTAAGAGAACCGGGCTTCATCTAGTGGGGTCCCTACACTATCATTCCATCAACCAAAAAAACATTTGTTGGAGTATCTCCAACACTAGGGCTTTGGTCTATGAGGCATAGTACAATTTCTGAAGATGAGGTCGATTTTCAAGAACACTCTGTTGGGTGTTTTTTCCTAGTGTAGTCGCATGGGGATTGTCTAAACAGACTTGTGGGAGCTTACGAAAGTCCATTATGCTACTCAGTTTGGATTTTATGCCCCCAGACCAAATTGGCCACATGTCCTTGAATGGCTTGGGGAGGTGAGTTGTAACTATCGATAAAACTCAAAACAGGACTCAGATGCATGAACCGTCAGTTGCAATGGATCTGGAGCACCGGGTTTCATCTATTGGGGCTCCTACGCTATCATTTCTTCGATCGAAAAAACATTTGTTGGAGTATCTCCAACACTGGGGGATTTGTCAATGATGCATAGTGCAATTTCTGAAGAGGAGGTTGATTTTCAAAAACATTGTGACGCGTCTTTTTATCTAGCGTAGTCATGTGGGCCTTGGAAAAATAGACTTGCGGGAGCTTATGAAAGTTCGTTATGCTACTCAGTTTGGATTTTATGCCCTTGGACCAAGTTGACCACATGTCCCTAAATGGCTTGAGGAGGCGAGTTGCAACTCGTGATAAAACTCAAAATGTGACTTAGATGCATGAATCATCAATTTCATTGGATTAAGAGCATCAATTTTCAGCTAGTGGGGCACCTGCGCTATCATTCTATTGACCGGAAAACCATTTGTTGGAGTATCTTTGGAACTAGGGTTTTGGTCAATGAAGCATAGTGCAGTTTCTAAAGATGAGGTCGATTTTCAAGAACAATCTGTCATGCGTTTTTGGCTACGGTATTGGTATTGGTTTGGTATTTTTATTGGTATTAGTATGGTATGGTATTGTATTGTATTGGTATGGTATTGGTATGGTATTGGTATGCATATCATTGCCAATTCATACCATTGTGGTATGAAATGGTATTGATATTGGTATGCAATGGTATGGTATTGGTATTGGTATTGGCAATGTTATTGGCATGGTATGGTATGGTATTGGCAATGGTATTGGTATGCATATCATTGTCATTTCATACCATTTCCATGCAATGGTATGCGGTGGTATTGGTATTGGTATGCAATGGTATGGTATTGGTACGGTATTGTTATTGGTATTCAATGGTATGGTATTGGTATTGGCATTAGTATTGGTATGGTATTGGTATGGTATTGGTATTGCTATGCTATGCTATGGTATTGGTATGAAATTGGTATGGTATTGGTATGCATATCATTTCCAATGCATACCATTGCCAATGCATATCATTGCCAATGGTATTGGTATGACATTGGTATTGGTATTTGTATGGTATGGTATCGTATTGGTGTATTTGGTATTGGTATGGTATTGGTATGCATGTCATTTCCAATGCATACCATTTCCATGCAATGGTATTGGTATGGTATGGTATTGGTATTAGTATGGCATTGTATGGTATGGTATTGGTATTGGTATGGTATTGTATTGGTTTCGTTATTGGTATGGTATAGTATGGTATTGATATTGGTATGGTATTGGTATGCATATCATTGTCAATGCATACCATTGACGTGAAATGGTATGCAATTTTATTGGTATTGGTATGCAATGGTACGATATTGGTATTGTATTGGTATTGGTATTGGTATTGGTATGGTATTGGTATTGGTATTAGTATGTTATTGGTATGGTATGGTATGGTATGGTATTGGYATAGTATSGTATTGGCATGGTATTGWTATTGTTATTGGTATTGGTATSGTATTGGYATTGKTATGGTATAGTATGGTATTGWTATTGGTATGGTATTGRTATTTGTATGGTAWTGRTATATTATTGGTATGAAATGGTATGGTATTGRTATTTGTATGGTATTGRTATATTATTGGTATGMAATGGTATGGTATTGGTATTGGAATYSYTATTGGTATYRSWATGGTATTGGTATTTGTATCGATATTGGTATTTGTAATGGTATGGTATTGGTATTGGTATTGTATTGGTATTGGTATTTGTATGGTATGGTATGGTATAGTATGGTATTGATATTGGTATGATATTGGTATTGGTATTGGCAAGGCATAAGGGTATTGGAAATGCATATTGGTATTGGTTTTTGTTTTGGTATTGGTATTGGCATTGGCATTGGTAATGTGTATTGGTATTGGTATTGGTAATGCATATTGGTATTGGTATGGTATTGGTATGGTATACTATTTGTATGGTATTGGTATTGGTATGAATATCATTGCCAATGCATACAATTTCCATGCAATGGCATTAGTATTGGTATTGATATTGGTATGGTATTGGGATCGTATTGGTATTCATATCATTGCCAATGCATACCATTCCCATGCAATGGTATGTAATGGTGTTGGTATTGGTATGAAATGGTATTGTATTGGTATTGGTATGATATGGGATTGGTATTGGTATTGGTATGGCATGGAATGGTATGCAATGGTATTGGTATCGGTATGCAATAGTATTGGTATTGGTATTGGTATGCAATGGTATGGTATTGGTATGCTATGCTATGGTATGGTAATGTATGGTATGGAACTGGTATTGGTTTTGGTATTGGTATGGTAGACTATGGTATTGATATTGGTATGGTATGGATGGTATGGTATGGTATAGTATGGTATTGGCATGGTATTGTTATTGTTATTGGTATTGGTATGGTATTGGTATTGGTATGGTATTGGTATTGATATGGTATTGTTATGGTATTGGTATTGGTATTGGTCTGGTATTGGTATTGGTTTGGTATTGGTATGGTATTGGTATGCATATCATTGTGAATGCATACCATTTCCATGAAATGGTATGCAATGGTATGGTATTGGTATTGGTAATGCATATTGGTATTGGTGTTTGTATTGGCAATGGTATTGGTATTGGTATGGTATGGTATGGTGTTGGTATTGGTATGGTATTGGTATGCATATCATTGCCAATGCATACCATTTCCATGAAATGGTATATAATGGTATTGGTATTGGTATTGGTATTGCCATGCATACCATTTCCATGCAATGGTATGCAATGGTATGGTATTGGTATTGGTATGCAATGGTATTGATATTGGTATGCAATGTCATTGGTATTGGTATGCAATGCTATGGTACTGGTATTGGTATTGGTATGGTATTGGTGTTTGATCCCAAGCTAATTTTGACTTGTGACACTATTTTCCCTGACCTATTAGATGATAATGGATTTAATTGGTGTGCTAAAAATTATTGTCATTATTGTGTAACAAGATCTAGAGGATACCATGGAAAGAGGACATGGATGACGTAGACCTACTGAATCACAAAGAGGAAAGTGGTTGGAAGAGTATATGACATTAAATCTGCAGATACAATAAAGGTAGGCAACCTCAACCAAAGGAGGAAGGTCTTTATGAATTCACAAATGCTACAACATAGAAGAGATAAATTCATTTTTTTCTATGTAGCCTTTGAGCTCAAACTTATTGGTGGAAAATGCACAAGAATGGTTATTAAATATGATTCTACGATCAAGGGAAAAGTTTCAAAATTAGGATGGCCATGTGATCCAGATGGATCTCAGTGGCCATCCACCTTTTCCACTGAATCACCATTTTGAGCCTATGGTTTTGATAAACCATGATATTCACCATTTTTATGGGGAATGGAATGTAATGCATCTTCATTTGTTAATTACAGACATCATGTAATGATTTCCTAGTGGTCTTATGTACATGCCTACAACATAGTGTTAATGCATCGGATCCCAATAGAACTCTATAGTTAAGCACACTCAGGATAGAGTAGTACTGGGATGGGTGATCGCCTGGGAAGTCATAGTGTTTTACATGCCTATGGAATTTTATAAACTTAGTCCAATTTATCCCACATGCATCATGGGAATTGTTCTCCTCTCACTCTCTCATATATAATTGAGGTGAAGGAGGCCCTTTAATCATGCAATGGAGTGTGATGTAAATATTATTGTGAATGAAGCATAACCAACATCTCTTTCCTTTCACATATAGACTACCCCATTCTGCCATTTTGTGTTCTACAATGTTTTTCTATCTTATTTAGTAATAGAAGTTATTTTTCATTATATTTATGTGTTTTATTATATATTTTTGTGTATTTCATTTTTATATCTCGGTTATATTTCTTTCTTCATGTTGTTCTCAAAATAATCTGGATGAGTGGTATCAAAGCAGGCTACTCCTTGTCGTTTCTCATAGTAGTTCCCCGACGAGGTCAAGGTATAGAGAGTTGGGTCTCGAGCTAGTTTCTCTTGAGGACAACTTCTCTCGCCAGCCCAAGAGACCTCCCATGGCGGAAGAAAAGAGATATGAAAAAGCAGGAGATCCTTTCAAGATGTTGCTCAAGGAAAATCTCATGCGACAAAGGAACGAGATGATGGAAAACTTCTCTCATATCCTTCGAATACTATTGATGGTGGCGGCTGAGGAATCTTTGACAAGAAGCCATTTCACAAGTGTGACACCCTTCAAGGTACAAGTCAATTTTTATATCCCCTTATTTGAAGTCCAGATAGATGCAGATGCTCTAGAAAAATTGTTGAATCTTCTAGAAGGTTATTACAATGTCCAAACAAATTTCGACAGTGAAAATATCTCCTTTGTGCTCCTTAAACCCCTTCCCCATGTCATAGCTTGGTGGGAAGGTTACTCAGAGAGGTACATCGCGGATGAATCTACACTATTTGGGAGAGAACCCACTTGGACGACCTTTGTAGATGCCCTAAAGGAGGAGTTCTACCCTATAGGAAACTATGATGACCAATACATGAGATGGACAACTCTGCGTAAGAAAAGGGACTAGATGGTTATGGAGTACATCAACATCTTTCATACCTTGTGCTCAAATATAGGTATCAAATACTCTGAGTGACACCTAGTTTTGAAGTATCGAAGTGGTCTACACAGGTACGTCAAAACATAGATGAATTTCTTGGAAATATCCTCACTAGGAGATGCTTATCGATATGCAGTCAAAATTGAGAAGAAATTCAAGTAGCAAAGTAAGTGGGAGAAGCATGGAAAAGGAAACTCTAACTCACATAATGAAGGAAAGAGAAAGGAAGGACAACCTCAAGAGAGACATTCCCAAATGAAAGCAAATAAGATAAATGAGAATTATAATAAAAACACTGGAAAGTGGTGTGAGTTCCACAACATCCCTTGGCACAATATTGATGAATGTCACTCAATACACTCATTGGTGGTCGAGCTCAAAGACAAAGAGTCAAACCCCGACATGGACCCTGATTCAAAAAATAATAAAAGGAGATATATCATTGATGCATAACCCACTGCTATTGTCACAACTGCAACAATCCAACTAGAAGATGATCTTGAGGAGGGGGAGTGACTCTTCCATTCATAGATGTGGGTGAAGGGGACCTCACTACATTTTATTGTTGATAGTGGAATCCAAAAGAACATCATCTCATAAGAGGTTGTAAATAAATTGGATTTTCCAACAACACCACACCTATAGCCATAAAACATTAGGTCACTTCACCAAGGTCAATATCTTCATGTCAGCTAGCAGTGTCACATGTCCTACAACATCAATCCCTTCAAAGATGAGGTATTGTGTGATGTTTCCCCACTAGAAGTTTGATGTTTTATTAGGTCAACCATATATGTGTAGGCATCATGTTTTTTATGAGTCTCGAACCTGTAGCATCATTGTTACTCTGGGGGGTCAACTATACAAGATACCAGAAGTAGGTTTGATTATTGTCCCACCAAAACAATGCCACAAATTAATCTCTCATACTGCAAATTTTATTCTCTTCACAATCCAATTAGAAGGTGAACAGAAGGACAATGCAACCACTGTAGCCTCAAACCAAGACCTTTCTATCTTGTAGAAGCATATAGACAATATTGTAGAAGAGTACCAAGATGTTCTTGCTGCACCTACGGGGGTGCCTCCATACTGCCCAATCAAGCAAGGTTATAATAGAACCCTTCATACTCTTCATGTTGCATCTTCATCGAGAGAGTCCTCCCACATTCAGGTAGATCATGCAGCTAGATTGGTTGAAAATATCCAACCCCTCCAACAATAGGTTCATGAAAAACCTTCAACAAGCTAAGCAGGACAACTTCTTCATCAAGGAAAACAATGCACCAAGCTTTAGATTTAGCAAAAGCCTCCCCATATCCCATGGGAACTTGAGACAATGGGGACCATTGGTCCCTAAGGGGGGAGGAATGATCCATATGGATCTCAGTGGCCATCCACCTTTTCCACTAAATCACCATTTTGAGCCTGTGGTTTTGATAAACCATGATAATCACCATTTTGATGGGGAATGGAATGTAATGTCAAATTCATTTGTTAATTACATACATCATGTAATGATTTCCTACCGGTCTTATGTGCATGCCTACAACATAGTGTTAATGCAATGGATCCCATTATAACTCCGCAGTTAAGCGTGCTTACGCTAGAGTAGTATTCAGATGGGTGACCACTTGGGAAGTCTTAGTGTTTTAAATTCCTATGGAATTTTATAAACTTAGTCCAATTCATCCCACATGCATCATGGGAATTGTTCTCCTCTTACTATCTCATATATAATTGAGGTGAATGAGGCCCTTTAAGCATGAAATAGAGTCTGATGTAAAGCTTATTTTGAATGAAGCATAGCCAACATCTCTTTTCTTTCAGACATAGGCTACCCCATTCTGCCAGTTTGTGTTCTACAATGTTTTTCTATCTTATTCAGTAATAGAAGTTGGGTTTCATTGTATTTTTGTGTTCTCTTCTATATTTTTGTGTATTTCATTGTTATATCTTGGTTATATTTCTATCTTCATGTCATTCTCAAAATAATCCGGATCACCATGTGGGATAGGGATGTTGGATACTTTTCTTGTTGAAATTTTGGCTATGTAAATACCTAGGGTCGTAAATTTATTTTTTTTCAACTCCAAAACATGATATCAATATGTCAAAAATGTGACTAAGGTGGGGTTTTTTGTTGCATAGCATATTCATTGAAAGAATATAATTGGTGTACTATACATTATTGACTATGTTGTGTATTACAGGAGCCAGATGAGGCCATGGCAACAAATCGTGTCATATTAAATGAGGTCAAAATGGATGACGCAGAACATCAGGTACTATAATTTTGACATAACTTAGAAAAAAATAATCTGATGACATTTTGTGAAACGTCCATGTTTTTCCACGAAATTATTAAATTTTATAGTATATTATCTAATCTTGTCAGAAATTAATGTATGTTGTTGATTATTTTAAATGGAGATTGGAGAAAATGTATAGCTTTAGCATTCAACTAGTAAAATAAAAAGATATGTACGTGGATGTGTACCTAAAACTATTAAATCACAGAGAGGACAGTGGGTGGAAAAGGATATGGCAATGGATCCTGTAGACACAATAAATGATTGCAATGAACAAGAGGTTGTTTTGGACTATAGTACCTGGGATGAATACTTGGAGAAAATTGTTGTTTGTGGATGTTTTGTATGTCATGGAAAGAAACAATTCAAACGAGCGATTGTACAAAGACATTACATAGATGATGAGCTTACAGTGGGTAGTATTCCTCCTACAATTGATTCAAATCCAATTGGAATTGTGGTAAGGAATTTTCCAATTTTAGATAAATAATATGTATACTTATTTTAAACATATTTTTATATTATTTAAATAATTAATTTTTTTCTTAATGAATACTTGCAGGATAAAGTTCTTGGTTTAAAGTTTCCTGGATCATTGAATTCTATCCTAGAGTGTGATGATCATTTATTAGATGATACATCTAACAAAACTATGTGAACATATACTAGCTCTGAAGATGGGGATTTGATGAAAACAAGTAATAGAACAAGAATCGCTTTAAAGATGCATAATTTTCTTAAAGACAAGGCGAAGGTTGACCACATACCCTATGAGAATGAGTGTGATGGAGATGATGACCTGCCCCTAAGTTTGAGATCAATTTACAAAGAGACATTTGATCATCGATTATATTGTGCTTGGTCCAGTGATCAACAAATACCTAGAGTGTATGAGGTGTTTCAATTTTGGGGATACAACTACATGATACGACCCTCCAATATTCATGGAGCATATCTAGGACTCTTTATTGTCAAAAATTTCCATGTGGATCTTAAAATAGAAAAAAATCACAAAAAAACACTAGGAGATTAATTCCATATTATGGTCCATCATATTACAGTGGTGAATGGAAAAGGATAGCAGAATATAAGCCTAGCATGTCATCATATGGTCTAAATTTGAATATGTATACACATAATATCCAGTTGGAAAGTGGAAAATAAATTAATAGAGGTCATATTATGTATATAGATGGGCGTCCACACACACACAAAAATATTTCAGGTTTTATAAATAGTAGTAAGGGAAGGGACCCTAATGTAAGACCAAATTGTCAATTTGTTGAAGTTATAAATGATAAAGATGGAGATATGGAAAAAAAGGATGATAGATTGATAATGGTTGAGCCTATTATGGACCTTACCATTGGGGATGAGTTATTGATTAATTATCCCTTCTTAAAATGCACTCCTGCATAAAAGAAAATGTAATAACTAGGTCTCTCTAAGGATATTCGTAAGGGAAGAAAACCAAAGAATAATCAATGAGTGTGTAATGACATTTTATACACTATGTTGTCAAAATTTTGTTTTATTTTAAATTATTGTATAAAATAAGTAGTATATAAAACAATATTTCGTTATTCAATTGATGTATATATGTTCATACATTCTATATTATTATTGGTTAATACAATATATTCGATTATATTTCTTTGAAATTGATACAATTATGATTTATCCAATTCTTTCCAAACATTAAATAATGCTTGTGTATGTTGATAGGTAGAAGACATCGATAATCCACTTATTGATACCCAAGATCAAACTGGGTTATTGAGACTTGGACGGAATAATCCAAACCATCCTTTAAACCATACTAGGGATAAAAGAGCAACATTAAAGAGAATACTACCAGCTGATAAGTTTGAAGAGATGATGAGATTATCATGCAATGATGACATGACACATAGATTTAATGATGATGATAATAGTGAAAATGCAGTGCATGAAGAAGGATTGAATGAAATGATTATAGTTTTTATTGGGGATGGAAACAATCATGATGATAATGATCATATGGTTGACAGTAATGATGATAGTAGGGATAATTACCACCAACGTAATCTTGATGATAACAACCTGAAAGACTCAATCAAGCAAGCTACGAAGACACCCGTGTTCATATCGGGTACAAGTAGAACCTCAAAACTTGCATGCACATTGATATTATTAGAAATCAAATCACTATTTGGTTGGTTAGAGAAAGGATTGACTACCCTACTGAAGTGAGTTGAAGTTTATTTCTTACTTTGCATTTTCAATTGGTGTACGTAATTTGTAAACATTCATGAACTACGTTTATATTTATTTAATGGGATGTTATAAAACATATATTGTATATAAACAGTAGTAGTATAGATTGGCATATCAAACATGTTCATCATAAGTCAAACATTTAATTGATTTAATCTCTGGAAATCTTATAGGGCACTAAAAACTAAAATACTCCCTGAAGAGAATGTGTTTCCATCAACTTGCAGAGAAGCATGTATGTTGTTGGATGAGTTGGGGATTGAATAAAAACAAATTCATTCATGTAAAAATGATTTCGTTTTATACATAGGTGAATATAAAAACAAGGTAGAATGCCATGTATGCAAAGAGAACAGATACGGTACACATGTACAAGGTCCTACAGTTCCAAAAAAGGTTTTATGTCACATTCCAATTATACCTAGACTTCAACAAATGTTTTGTTGTAAGTCATTTGCAAAATTGATGGACTAGCATGCAAAGGATAGGAGTAAATATGGATTCATGCAAATTATGACTGACTCCAAAGCAATGAAACACTTATAGGAAAAATGGCCAAGTAAATTCAAAGATGAACCACGTAGTATTAGGTTTAGTCTTGCAATTGATGGAGTGTTCCCGTTCTCTTTCCTCAACTCAAATTATAGTGTTTGTCCAGTCGGATTGATAGTATACAATATTCCCCCATGGATGAGTGTTAGAAATGAGCACCTTATGTTGACTCTCATTGTTCCAAGAAAAGATCAAGTTAAAAATATAGATGGTTATATTGCACCTTTTATTGATGATATGCAACTACTATGGAAAGGCATAAGAATGTGTGACATATCACGTCCTCCATAAAATAGGTCCTTCATGTTGTATGTTGTGCTATGTTGGACTATTCATGATTTCCCAGGACTTGATGTATGCTCTGGTAAGATAAATATTTATGTATTCACACTCGTAATTTATTGTCATCCCATCTTTCATACTTACTTTTATACTATTATTATAATGCTATTAACATTACTTATTGAATTGCAAGGCTTCAAATGGAGGGTATATTTACATGTCCAAGATGTGTAGATCAATTTCAAGGGAGGTATTTTAAATATCTATATAAATTTATTTACGCAAACAACAGGGTTTTTTCTACCAACAGATCATAAGTTTAGAAATCATCTAAAGAATCAATTTGACGAAAAAGTTGAAAGTAGAGGCCCTCCCATGATTACGGGTCCAAGTGATTAGATTAAGAAGTATGAAGATGTTGAATTGAAAGGTTGGGAGAATTGTTTTTATCGGGGTGATTCAATTGAAGAACTAGAACAGGTTGTAGTTAATATGCAATAAGGAATGAAAAGGAAATCCATATTTTATGAGCTCCCTTACTGGAAGGATCTATTAATATATCACCTATTAGATCCTATGCACATCTTCAAAAATGTCCCATATTTTATATTTCAACATATATCAAGCAAATAGAAGAACACATTGTCTTGAAGGAGAGATATTGCTCTTTCACTTACCAAATTTGATAGAAGACATTTGTGGCAAAGCATGGAAAATGAAACATATGCAGAAGCTCCATGGATTTTGAAAAAAACAGAGCTAGAACAACTAAAAAATGTCATTTGTTCAATAAGGACACCTACTAGCTATGGGTCATCATTGGATAAAGATTTTACAGTTGATGGACATATCAAAGGATTTAAACCATATGATTTTCATAATTTTCTGAAGGCATTATATATCATCATTTAAGTTTTATTGGTAACATTGATTTAGTACTAAATATAATTTGATATTTTGTTGCGTGAAAAAGTACTAATGACATCTGATGAATGTGTTTGCTATCATATCATTCCATTGGAAATTAGGGAGGATTCATGTCTTACCGTTGACTTAAGGAATGCCATAAGTTGATTGTCATCATTTACAAGGTATGTGGTATGAAATTCTCATGTGTGAGAGACATAGAGATATTATATTCCATTTTAATTTTTCACTAAAGGTTCATACTAATTTACTATTATTATAATAGGTGGGTAACATCCAAGGAGATCCATGAATGTGAAGTACCAAAATGGAAGAAGGAAATTGCAGAAATTGTATGTGTATTTGAGAAGTACCTTCCTACAAGTTTCATGGACCTACAAGTCCATTTACTTATACAACTAGTCAATGACATTGAATTGGCAGGTGTCGTATCAACGAGGTCGATGTTTTTCTTTGAGAGGTATATGAAAAATATAAAAAGATATGTCCGACAAAAGGCACATCCAAATGGTTTTATGGATGAAGGGTATGTATTGAATGAAGCATTTTTCTTCCTATGTGAATTCCTTGGTAAGGATTTTGAAGATCAGCCACACTTCTAGGATGAAGACTGAGCATCAGATATTATTGATGGACAAAAACCAAAATCTAATGGTGTTCGAATAGAAATTGGTAAGTAAATTCGTGATCATTAATGTGGTTGTTTTCCTTACAATCATTAATTTTCTCTGTAATTTATTTGGAAAATTAACTGAATAACATTTGGATTTTAAATAAACCAGTTGACATGTAATAGGTGTAGATGAAACTGCAATACTCATCAAGTTCATTATGTACCACATGGTATTTGTGAACAAAAGGATTGATTTGTATGATAAAGAGAGAGAAAAAGTGTTAGAAGAAAGGACACAGTTTAAGAGATCCAACCCAAGGAACACTCCACTTCCCAATGATCTTCTTGGGGAATGGATAAAATATTGCACTCTATAATAGCCCATGGGTTACTGAACAAATTCAAAATCAAATAGAAGATGCATGTATATATTCAAACATAACAAAAGATGGAATCAACATGTGTAGATGATGTGAAAGAAAGGTACAGTTGGAATTTTACAAAATGTTGTTTCCTTACAGCTCTAACACTATTAACTATTTTAATATTCATCATTATATTTGTTTTCACTGAAATAAATGGTATTTCACATGCAAGGAATTATCCTGCAATGTGGGCATATGGATGACATTATCATTTAGAAAGTGTAGATGTAAAGAGACAATACTTTGATTGTGGCATTATGGTTGATTTCAAGAAATCCAGTTGAGCAATCTCAAAAGATAAGAATATAATTGAAGGGAAACTACAATATGTTGGAAAAATCCAAGAAATTCTTGAGTTGAATTACCTCTCTTTTAAATGTTGTATTTTTAAGTGTAGATGGTATGAAGCATTTGAGAGGACACAAAGACATGATACCCATAGTGGATTGTTTTCTATAGATTCATTGAGGTTCTTACTGGAGGATAAGGAGCCTTATGTTCTACCAATTCATTCTGAGAAGGTATTTATTTAACTCAAATAAGAAGCAATAGTGATCATTAATCTATTGATTCATAGTTTTTTGTGATAATGTGTTTATTAATAAATAAAAGTGTTATAAGATATTTGTAATATATGAATGTCGTTCATGTGCAGGTATTTTTCTGTGAAGATATTTTGGACCCGAAATGGATATTTGTCATACATTATGATCTAATATTAAGGCATGTATTTGACGTTGCATTAGTGGATATTGAGAAAAAAAAATGATGTCCAACAAAATGAGAGATATGGATTAGAGAACATCGAAGAAATTAACATCCATGATGATGTTGAAGATGGTTATGTTCAGGCACAAGAAGACAACAATCCAGAGTTAGATGATTTTATGGAAGACAACAATATGGATGGTATAGAAAATGATGATCCAAATCATACATCTGGTAACAACATAGATGGTCTACAGTCAAATTTCAATGATGATGAAGATGATGCAGATCAAGAAGAGGATGATGATAATATTAAATATTTGAAAGAGCATATGAACATTAACAATGATAAATTGGATGACATTGTTGCAGATAATAATGTTAATGACCAAGACTTCTAAATTTTCAAAATTATTTGTAATCCAGTTTTTAAAATGTTGATTATTATGAACCAAAATTTCATGAAATGCTTCAGTATTATTTATGACAAAACAAATTATGTTTTCAATGAATTATTGTCAAATAAAATTAGGATTACTTATATAAGAGTTAGCATGGTTAGTGGTCATTTATTGGAAATTGCTAAAAAATATAATTAAATATATCCTATATGTAAATCAATGTAAATCCAAACAATTGGGCTAATTAATGTATCCAAAGTTTATTCACAAATTTATATTTTAAAACAAATTGAAATATTTCACTAAGACTAAACCTAAGACCTTAACCNATACAATCTAGCCCCTAACCCCTTGAAACATGGACGATCTTGAATATTATGTGGGGAGATTAGACATCCTTGAGTCTTGAAACCCTCCCATACCATCAAGAGACATGTGCCTAGTATAACCATGTAAAATTTTGATGCATAGAGGCACAGTTTGGAGAAATTTCAACGTTGGCCTCATTCACTGGTAATCATGTAGGGTCAATTGATGTCATTAATCCCTTCATCTGATATAATACCTAACACATTAACAATTAGACCAGTTGTATGTTGGACCCTATAAAATTCTTTTGGGTTGTATCAACTTAATAGAATCATGGTTTATTATTCATCTCAAAGAATGCCACAAGAAACAGACAAATACATGGAAATTGGCATCTTCATTAGGTTTCGTTGTAAAGATGGGTATGTCGGGTTTGATTTTTGTTGGCATGGATGGCGCAATTGGGTCATGATGACTATGATGATGATGATGATGGAAATTACAACCATGATGATGGAAATGAAAACCATGATGATGGAAATGATGAAGAGAATGAAGTACCTAAGACTTAAAAACCTCCCATACCATCAAGGCATGTGCCTAGTGTAAACATGTAAAATTATAATGCATACAGTCACATTTTGAAGAAAATTCAACATCTCATTGTGTGAGGTCGGTGGATGACATTGGTGATGGGCATGTTGGAAGTTACAATACATTTAAAGAGAGTTACAACAAATATTCTATAGAAGGTAATGACGAATGATGAAAATGAACATTGATGCAAACCTAGACAATCTTGAAAATTATGTGGGGAAATCATACATACTTGAGTCTTGAAACCCTCCCATACTGTCAAGGCATGTGTCTAATCTAACCATGCCAAATTTCGATGCATACATGCATAGATTAAAGAAATTTAAACATTGGCCACGTTCACTGCTCACTATGTGGGGTCAGTGCATGACATTTGTGGTGGGTGAATTGGAAGTCCCATGACATTTCAAGAGAGTTCCAAAAAATATTCTGCAAATGGAAACAACGAATGATGACAATGAGACGTCCATTATGAACTTTGATGCAAACATGGACGATCTCAAAGATTATGTGGGGGAATTAGACATCCTTGAGTTTTGAAACCCTCCCATACCATCAAGGAATATGTCTAGTCTAACCATGTCGAATTTCGACGCATACATGCACAATTTGAATATATTTCAGTGTTGGCCCCATTCACTACTCACTGTGTGGGGTCGATGCAAGATGACATTTGTTATGGGTGTATTGGAAGTTCCATGACATTTCAGGAGAGTTCTAACAAATATTCTATAGATGGAAATGATGAATGATGACAATGATACATCCATTATATTGAACGTTGATGCAAACATGGATGATCTAAAATATTATGCAGGGACATCAAACATCCTTAAGTCTCAAAACCCTTCCATACTGTCAAAGATTATGTGGGGACATCAATATACATCCTTGAGTCTTGAAAACATCCCATACTGTCAAGGCATGTGTCTAGTCTAACCATGTCAAATTTTGATGCATACAGGAACATATTGAATAAATTTCATCTTTGGCCCCATTCACTACTCACTATGTAGGGTCACTGCATGACATTTGTGGTGGGTCAATTGGAAGTTCCATGACATTTCAAGAGATTTCCAACAAATATTCTACATATGAAAATGACGAATGATAAAAATGAGATGTCCATTATGAAAATTGATGCAAACATGGACGATCTCAAATATTATGTGGGGACATCAGACATCCTTGAGTCTTGAAACCCTCCCATACCATCAAGGCATGTGTCTATTCTAAACATGTCAAATTTTTAAGCATACATGCACAGTTTGAAAAAATTTCAACATTCTCCCTATTCAATGCTCACTATGTGAGGTCCATGCAATATCACATTGGTGATGGGTGTATTGGAAGTGCCATGACATTTCAAGAGAGTTACGACAAATATTCCATAGATGGTAATAATGAATGATGACAAAGAGACATCCATTATAATGAATGTTGATGAAAACATGGACGATGTCAATTATTATGAGAGGAAATCAAACATCCTTAAGTCTTGAAACCCTCCCATACCATCAAGAAAACTATCTAATATTGTTAGTGTTTCATGGAAGCTTTCACATGAGACCTAGATAAAGCATACACAAACAAAGATTATTAAGAAAAGTAAGAGAGATACACAATGAAGAATGAGAATCAATGTATATTATGATCTAATCAATGAGTGAGTGATATTCACTCATATAGGAAATGACATCCTATGATTATGAATGCATGCATAATAGTGATGGTCTAAGATTAGAAAGTATAAAATAGAACTAGTCAGGTAACTCCCACTGAACTAGTGTTATTGCCACTGAACTAGTGTGTCGAAAATAGAAATTTCTCCAACAACCCCCCTAAACATCACTATGGAGTAAAAATTGAGTCCCGGATACTAGGCCATATTAGGTACTCATGTACAATGCAACTAATGAACACTGAATAAAAGTGAGGAAAGAGGGAAAACCATGTGGGAACAAAACGCCCCCTCAAAAGAAAATGTATAAAAAGAAGAAAAGGCATTTTCTAGGAAACTGTGTTCTTCACTACAGGACGATCCCGCAAAGTATGAAACTTATTCTCAATGAATGTGTTGGTGAATATGTCAGCAGTCTTTTTAGAGGAAGGAAAAAACTAAAAATCAATGATCATGTCATGTACTAAATCTCTGATGAAATGCATGTGGACCTCAATGTGTTTGGTTCGATGTCCTTGTACTGGATCTCTGCAAAATATTAGTGTACTCTGATTGTCACGCCATATGATAATCAGATAGTGAAACTGGATACCAATCTTCATTAGGAAGTGTTGAATATAAAGTGTTCAAATGACACAATTGACTACTCCTCTGTACTCATCCTCTATGGAAGATAAAGCAATGGTTGATTGCTTCTTACTTGACCAACAAATTGGGCCTGACCGCAAACTGAGAGTGTACCCAGATGTGGACTTGTGATCTGTGCTATCACCAGCCCAATATGAATCTATGAAGCCTATGAGATCTAATGCACAACCAGTTGCATAGTGAATACCATAACTCATGGTTCCATGAACATATCTAATGATGTGATTGGCAGCCTTCTAGTGTTGATCATGGGGTTCCTTCATGTATTTAGAAACTGCTCCTACTGCATATGAGATATATGAACGGGTGTGGGTGAGATACAAAAGACTCCTCACCAACTGTATATACAAAGTGTTGTCCACTAATGTTGTATCCCCTCCATCCTCAAGTTTGATCCCAAATAAGAAGGGTGTAGGTGCAGACTTATAGTATGTCATGTGGAATCTATCTAGAAGATCCTTAACATACTTAGCCTAAGAAAGTTTGATTCCAAAAGCATCCTGACTGATCTCAAGACCAATAAAAAAATCTAGTGGACCCATGGCCATCATAGAGAACCTGTCATGAAAAATATACGGTTGAAGAAGAGCTACCAGTGATCAAAAGATCATCAACATAGAGTAATAATATCATCACAGAGTCAGTGTTCCTCAACATGTAAACATTGGAATCATATTTACATCTAACAAAATCATGTGAAAGCAAGTAAGAATCCATCTTTGCATACCATGCTCTAGGTGCCTGCTTGAGGCCATAGAGAGACTTCTTCAATCTGCATACTAAAGATGTGTTTTGAATGAACCCCTATGGAGGCTCCATGTAGATCTCCTCTGAAATGTCACCATGAAGAAAAGCATTCTTCACATCCATCTGGTGAAATTCCCATCCTTTGGCTTTTGCAATGGCTAGAGCCAAGTGAATGGAGTCCATTTTTGATACAGGAGCAAAAGTCTCATCATAATCTATCCCATGAATCTGTTGAAATCCTTTTGCAACTAATATGGCCTTGTACCTTCTCACCTGACCATATTATTCTCTCTTGGTCCTGTAGACCCATTTGCATCTGAAAAGTTTCCTCCATGGTGGAAGTGGAACTAGATCCCAAGTCTGATTCTCTAAGAGAGAGTCATGTTCCCCCTGCATGGCTGCTTCCCATAGAGTATTTCCAACAACCTCACTGTAGGTATGTGGATCAGAATATTGAACCATATATAAATGCATGGGCATCACTGGTTCAAAAAATCAAAGTACATGAGAAGGATCGACATGCTGAGATGAAGTCCTCCTCAAATCAAATGGATCCCCTGTAAGGTTTCTTGTTGCCTGAAGTGTGGAATGTGCCCACTTGGTAATTTTCTGAAGCTCTAATGTTGTCTCCTCATTTGGTTGTACTACCTACTCATCTACATGTACAGAATCCTCCGAATCTGTGTTTGAATATGTAGCATCTGAGTGTGTGGAATCATCATCTCTAATGTCTGGAACTGATGGAAGCACAAGAGTCTCTGCATGTTGCACTAGAGGTGCATGCAAAGGGCTCTCCTCAAACTGAAAAGTGTGCTCAATGATGAGCTAGTTTGTAGAGGGATCAATCAATATGTACCCCTTCACATCATCTGGATATCCCACAAAGATGCAAGGTGTGCTCTGTGGCTCTAAGGCTTTCAACTTTTCAGAAGGAATATGGGCCCATGCTCTAGATCCAAAGATGTGAATGTGTGTGACATCTGGTTTGTCACCTGTCCAAGCCTCAAAAGGTGTCCTATCCTCAAAAAATATGTGAGGTGATCTGTTCTATATGTAAGTAGAACAGTTAAGTGCCTCAGCCCAAAGCTTGGAAGAAAGTGATGTTGCATGAAACATGCAACTTTTCATCTCCTTTAGAGACCTTTTCTTCCTTTCAACAACTTCATTCTGTTGTGGAGTGTATGGAATTGTGTGCTGCAGCTGGATACCAACTTCATGAAATATTATGAACATCTTTGTTGATATACTCCCCCCCCCTTGTCTGTATGGAGGATCTTTATTTTCTTCCCAGTTTGTGTCTCTACTAGAGCTTTGGAGTCTTTGAGATGCTAAAAAACTTCAGACTTTTGTCTGAGAAAATAAACCCAAGTATAGCATGAGTAATCATCAATAAATGTAATAACATACCTTGTTTTGCTGATGGAAGGATGTGGAAATGGACCCATGAGATCACTGTGAACAAGATCTAAGGAAGAGGAGGCTCTCCTTTCCTTCCCCTTTTCAAATTTCTCTTCAGGACGCTTGCCAAGAATGCATCCTTCACAAACCCCTTCAGAAAATTGAATGTCTGGCAATCCTTTGGCCATTCCTTGCTTGGAAATCCATTGCATGTACCTAAATTTTAAATGACCAAATCTCTCATGCCATACTCTACTACTATCATTAGCATGTGTAAGTAGAAAAGAGGATTCATAGTCAATAAACTTAGTGAACTTATATAGCCGTGATTTTTGATCTAACTCATCAACTGCAATAATGGAACTGTCATACATGTCAATTACAATAACTAAATCTAATATAAATTCAACCCTTTTACCTATTTGAGTGATCTGATAAATTGAGAACAGATTTATAGAAAGCATTGGAACATGTAAGACATTCTCAAAACTTCCATTAGGGAGTTCCACTCTTCCCTCTCCTACAAATTCTATTGGAGTATCATCCCCCATGAGAATAGGAAGTCAAGAGAATGAACTCAAAGAAGTAAAAACTTCCTTTTTATCTACCATATGATGTGATGCACTAGAATCTATAATCTATAAATCAGATGAGGAATTAACTGCAACTAGAGCATGATGATTACCTTTCCTAGGTGCATGGTCTTCTTCCTTCTTCTTCTTGGCTCCTTCAGGAATGAATTATCCAAGGTTATTCTTCTAAAGTACATGTGTCATAAGATCAATTTGCTTCTTCATGCATGTGGAATCTTCATGATTCGTTTTATTTCAATATTTTCATTGCTTTCCCTTCTTCTTCTTCCCTTTGTAATTTTAAGAATTTTTAGAACCTGAAGAATCTTTCAGGGGTTTGGAATATCCCTCCTTCTTTGACTTTGGATGTAATAGCTCCTTTTGTTTCTGCTTCTATTTTTGATTGGATGACCCTTTTCCATCATGCATGGTGAGTGCATGTGCTTTGGGATCTTTCATGAGGCCCATCTGTATGATTTTTGTCTTCTCTTGTGTGAGAGACTCAATGAACTGATCCATCATAGGAATTTTCCAATTTGTGCCCAAAACATATCTTCTAGAATGGAAATTAGAGACATATACAACATATGTTGGTCCTAGCCTGGCCAAGATTTTTAGAATAAGTTGTTTCTCTTGTGTAGACTTGTCAATACCACATTCACCCAATCTCAAAATCAAATATTTAAATTTAGTAAATAAATATTTTATCTTATCAAAACTTTTAGGGTGTAAGGTATTCAGCTCTACCTCAAGCATATGAACTTGCATCTCATCCTTCTTTCCAAAGAGTCCTTCCAAGGTGGTCCAGATATCATTTGGAGTCTTTCATGTGGAAACATGCAACTATAGATCAGTGAAGATTAACTCAAGAAGTAATCATGTGGCATCATCCTTACAATTCACCCATATGGTTTTCTCAAGCGCTGATGTAGGTTTTGTTTCTGTCGCCATCGTCAAATTATACAGTCCTTTTCTTTAGAGTTGGAATGTGGTCTTTGGATTCCATTAAAAATATTTTTACAGTGTGAGTATTATCACTAGACTTGATTGAAGAATTTGCATCGCCTCCATCCTGTTATTGATTCTGAAAAGATCCTGAAAACCCAGATCATGGATTCTGAGATATGACTGATGGTGCTATGGAAATTATATATATTATAAAACATCTCTATATCCTAAAATATGATGTGGGTTTTGGATATTTTTGGTGAAAATTAGAATCCCTATGTTATACGTTTCTGGTAAAAATTTCATCCCGACCCAGATCACGCATTTTGAGATATGGCAATTTTATTGCAGAAAACCAATTTTTGGAGGGTTGTTGAATCGTCGCACCCTAGAGAAGGATGAAGTATGATGATGCTAAATCATTACACCCTAGTGAAGGACACATTGTGAAGATTGTCAAAAACTAAATCGTCGCAACCTGGATGAAGAACACAGTGCAATCGTTGCACCCTTCGATAGGGATAGGCCGCGACGATTCCAATCGTCGTACCTTTCAATAGGGATAGGTCGTGGCGATTGTGGAAACTAGGTTTACTCAAGGACACTTTCGCTCTTCTCTGGCTTGTCTAGGTTTCTCCAGGTAGCTCAACTCTGATACCATGTCATTGTTTCATGGAAACCTGAACAAGAGTCCTAGCTAAAGCATACACAAACAAAGATTATCAAGAAAAGGAAGAGAGATACACAATGAAGAATGAGAATCAATGTATATTACGATCTAATCAATGAGTGAGTGATATTCACTCATATAGGCAATGACATCCTATAATTAGGAATGCATGCATAATAGTGATGTTTTAATATTAGAAAGTATAAAATAGAACTAGTCAGTTAACTCCCACTGAACTAGTGTTACTGCCACTGAACTAGTCTGTCGAAAATGCAAATTTCTCCAACAAATCTAACCATGTGAAATTTCAGTGCATATGGGTGCAGATTGAAAAAATTTCAACGTTGGCCCCATTCACTGCTCATTTTGAGGGTTCAATGGATGAAATTTGTGATGGGTGTATTGGAACTTCCATGTCAAATTTGAATATGGTTTCAACAACGATTCTATAGAAGGGAATGACGAATGATGACAATGAGACGTGCATGATTAACATTGATGCAAATGTGGATGATCTCAAATATTGTGTGGGGAAAAACTACATCCTTGAGTCTTGAAACCCTCCCATACCATCAAGGCATGTGTCTAGTCTAATGACCATGTCAAATTTCGATGCATACAAGAACATATTGAACAAATTTCAATGTTGGCCCCATTCACTTCTCATTATGCAGGGTTGGTGCATGAAATTTGTGGTGGGTGAATTGGAAGTTCCATGAAATTTCAAGAGAGTTCCAACAAATATTCTATAGATGGAAATGATGAATGATGACAATGAGACATTCATTATGAAAGTTGATGCAAACATGAATGGTATCAAAGATTATGTGGGGATATTAGAAATCCTTGAGTCTTGAAACCCTCCTATACCATTAATGCATGTGTCTAGTCTAACGATGTAAAATTTCGATGCATACAGACACAAAATGAACAAATTTCAACATTGGCCCCATTCACTGCTCACTGTGAGGGGTCGGTGGAACACAATATTTGTGATGTGTGTGTTGTAGGAAAATCTCCCTGCGGATAGGTAGATTGCCTCAAAGAGCTAGACCCTAACTCTAAGACAGAAAATGATTAACGTGGACACTGACTTCCTTTCAAATCCATACAAACTAATACACGAGAAAGAAGGAAAATAGCAGTACCTCTTTATCGACGTTTGTCCCTGCATGCTCCGAATCGAGCTCCAAACTCTCGCTCCTCATTGAGTCCTGTAGACAAACAAAGTATGATAACTTCCTACTCTATTGATATTAGCTTGAAAACAAATCTATCTATCAATGATAAGTTCATGTAATATCAGACACAAACTAGAAAGAAATAGGCCAAGCATGTCATATTAATGAGAATAACGACAACAATACTTACAATCATAGATGCAAATGCGACAGCTTCGACAAGTCCCCTTCGTCTAACCCTTGCTCGAAAGATCCACAACCTAGATGATAGGAGATTCATTGATCACTCTCCTTTGACTGACTGTGTGTTTCCTATGAGATCATAGGTTTCATGCTAGAAATTCTTCCCCCTTTTTCACCACCATAGAGCCTGCTTATATAGGTTAAGAGGAGCTTAACCTCTTGAATTATCTTTAGAAAAAGTTGAGGAATTCCCTCCTTGGATCAGGGATCTCTTGATGGAACCAATAATTAGAATGCAATTGCCTTCCAAACTTGAAAGATCCTCCCCTTATTCTCCTCAATGGGCCAACTACTACCTCAGATTAGACAACGCTCCCTCAAAAGGGGCATTAGAGCGCTATAGCGCTCCCTAGGAAGCTTGAGGGGAGCGCCAACACTCCAAGGGTGGATAGCACTCCTTCTGGGGGGCAGATAAGTGTTATAATTCTCCCTAAGACCTTATAGGGGAGCACCATCACTCCTAAGGCTGATGTAGGGGAGCGCTCACCTTTCAAACCTTTGTTTAAGAGATTTTCTCAGGTGATAAAAGTTCCTTCACTTCAGTTGATCATTTTCCCTCCTCCAAATCAAGTGTATGAGATGTCTTAAGTGCCTCCTTAGTGTCATCATTATGGAAGTATGCTTGAACAACATTTGTGACACTTGCGAACAACTTGCGACACTTGCGAAAGTTGTAAGGAACATCCGACACTTACGACAGTTGGGAGGATCATGCGACACTTATCCAATTGAGTAATTTTGACGTGTAACAGAATGCCCCCCAAAGTATGAAGTTAGAAGATGCGAACTGATAACTTAAATGATTTGTAGATTCTCAAGCAAGGGTATAGACTCGGAGAACCTAACAGAAGCTGCACACAAACATCCAACAAATATCATGACATATTTAAAAACCCAAGGCAGGCATACCTATGCTTGGGTGATCAATACTTGCAAGATATGGCCGCCATAAAATACACTGTGGATCCATAATTGTATTGATAAAAAGGTATAGCCACCAAAAATACACTGTGGATCTATACTTTTATGACATGAACTGATCATAGCCACGAAGAATACACAGTGGATCTACGAGATGACAAGACATAGCCACGACCAATACAAAGTGGATCTATGTAACAATGTATGTATCATTTGTCCAATAGGAACTCCTTCGCAACCTGGGCAAAGCATATATCAAAGTGATCACTCAACCCAAGGTCTTCTTACCAATCCCAATGTGGTACGAATCTAACCATGCGAATAGATGTCCTGATGTCGAACATGGCAGAAACCACTTGATTATTGGTCAATGATGTAAACCGTTAACAAGCGCGAGGTAAATCACCATTAATGTCAATGATTCCCAAGGTACTCTAGTACATTCCAGCGAATGTGAATAGATGAGTTGAGGTCAAACATCCGTGGAATCATCCGATCAGAGGTCAATGATGTAAACCTACTGTCGAATGTGAGGAGGCCTGCCATTGAGGCACACAGGTCCCAAAGTACTAACTGGTTTCTAAGTCTGATTCCCAGATAATGTATTGAAGTCGACAGGAATAGACTCGTCGAGGGAGGGCCTTGATGTATCCCCCATCAACAACATGAAATGGATATGGAGATGTAATTGGTAGATCAAATAGACATGGACTAACATAGGTTTTGAGGTAAGATATTTGGAATGGATGACTCTCGAGGCGGATACTTCCCTTGAACACTGAGGCACAACAACAAAACATGACATGGACCAAAACTATGGAGTGGATACTGTGACTTGCGTCGGGTGACCCAAAGGAGTGAAAGGAACTCAAAGGATTGGCTCAGTGCAGAGGTTCAGTGGATTATGATGCGTGCAAATGACAAAGTGCCATGTTCAAGGGCGACTCTAAAAACGGTTGGATAATGTTCTCAAGAGATTGCTTGGCTTGATCCTTTCAATTTTTTCCCCCATCCAGATAGACGAGTACCTCTTTTTGATTTAATGAGCTCGAGGAGGATAACACTTGCTCTATATAACTCACCTTTGGTAATTTCCTCTTCCTTTGTTTAACGAACCAGAAGAAGTAAGGGATCAGTCTCGTATGGGCCTGTCGATGTGTGCTTTAACGAGTCCAAAGAAAGAAAACTCAAAGGTTTTTCAGGATTATAGAGTTTGGAAAAACACCTTAAAAGAGAACTCTCTCAGTTCCTTTTTCGTATAGTGGTCTAACGAGACCGAAAAATAGATAAGCTATTTCTCGAAAGACGCCCTTTCTGACCTTTTAACAAGTGTGAAAGGAAGAAAGGTCACTCAACAATCTTTTCATATTTATAGAGTCTGAAAAGGGTTTAAAGGAGACTCCAGGGGGTTCCTTTTTCGTGTGTTCGTGTATCTGCACGGGTCTGAAAAAGAGATAAAAGTTTACCCCATTGCGTTCTCATGTTTTTGAGCTCGAGAACGAACTAAGACTATGCTCATAAGTGTGACAAGGTGAATAATCCATCAGGACTGCCAGGAAACCTGCGATGCCAAAACTACAAACCAGGGGTTTAGTGAAGCCATTATATTGTTAGAGAAACCCATAAATGACTATACCTTGTAAAAACTGGAAATTTATAAATAACAATACAATGAAAATTCCATTTACCATTTCATTTTGCACAAGGATTTTGGAGTAGTGGAGATTCTCATTTTGAAGTGGATCTTGTTTTGCTCACTGCCGGAGCTACGGTTGACTGTTTTTCTTGTCATTCAGACCAGGTAGATCTTCATTTCTCCTTCTTTCAATTACATAGTTTAATATTCATTTTCATAGAATCATTTAATTTAAAATATGAAACCCTAAATTTCCCCAAAAAGATCAAAATCGGCCTCTTTGAAAAACGATAAAAAAAGGGGATTCTTTTTGCAAAAACATTCTAGAAGGGGATGGCCAAGATGCCAATGCCTCAATAGCTGATTGGATGGGTCATTTTTGGCAAAGAACCCATGAAAAAATCCCCACATATGCCCACGCATCCATAAAGAAATCGTTCGTATTTAAAAATGTTTCATTGTTATATGATGGATGTTAAATGGCTAAGAGAGGGCATGGTGATTGTAAAGAGGGTGTGCTCACTTTAAATGATGTGGGCATTTAGATTTCATGTTTTAACTTGCTTTTAAAAATTGTCGAAATTGCCAAAATGTTGAAATAATGAATTTTTTTATTCTTTTGTTTTGTAGGTGATTTCGGCGACCATGATCGAGTGGAAAGAAAGAGAACATGATATGGATGACTTAGCTGCCTTGTGGAGTCCTCGCACATGGGATGCATTGCGAGCTTGTGGCTTACTCAAGTTCTTCAAGTTGCAAAAAATGAAGAAAGAGATTTTATTGCTTGAGCATATGATCGACCTATGGGATGTCGCAGAGCAAGGATTCCAGATTGGCACATAGCTTTTAACCATTGAGTTAGAATACGTGTATTTTTTGAATGGCCTCTCAAAAAGAGGGGTCCCCATATCTTTTTTCGGGTAGAGGGTGCTACCTGAGCAAGTGAACGTGTATTTGGCATGCCACTGTATCCCAGGAGCAAGACTGGTAGGGGGTAGAATCCCTATCAAGGATATCCGAGAGATACCCCTCCGGTCCATACTGTTTTCCATAATGAGCATGATAGGTAGTACTAGCACGCATCTGGCATCAAGATCACAGGTGGCTTATGGTGTTCAGTGTTTGGAACCAACACTGTTCAACTGGAGTGCAAGGTTCCTTCGAAATGTGAAGGAACAGGTTTCACGGTGCCAGACGAGACAAAAACATTTTGGTTATGGCTCTTTTCTGGTCTCATTTTTTCTGGAGTGCATCCCCCAGATGCATCCTTAGATAGCACTAGTGGTGCGACCAGTGGACGAACCAAGGATGGAGAGGTGGACTAGTCTATCTCTGAGGCTAGTAGCGGAGTCAGAGTTCCGTTTCACTGGTGATTTCTTTGCTTGGCTGAGACGACAGTATCTCTGGATAGAGGACTTCCCATATGCTAAGGTAGATTTCCGTGGGAGCATGGATTTGATTTTACCCGCTGGGGAAGACTGGGATGTGTCAGGTAAGAGACTGAGCCATACCTTGTCTAGTTTTTTTGTTTTTTAAGTTTTTGATGTATATATATTTTTTGGGGGTATGTAGAGGAGTTCTTAACAGATGTATTGTTTTCAACATGCAGACAAGGGAGCAGTGTGCTCGGGCGACATACCGATACCAGGACATCGCGGGGACGTTCCATTTGCAGCAGATCCAGTAGTACCAGTGATAGGTCTCCGGGAGGTTGAGAGAAACCTCCAAGGCCTTACGATGGGCATTCCTCCTCTACAGAGGGGAGAAGTTCCTTTACATCTACAGAGGCACACTGTGGGAGTACTAGAGAATATCAATTCTCTACTGAGGTGCGTAGTGCACGCAGTGATGTGTTACTCGTAGCACAATGTAGTGCAGGGAGATTAGAGTCTCTCTAGTGATCGTATTTTGTATGCCTTATCAGGCGATGTTGTAGGGGTTTAGAGACTCGACATTTTGCTCTTATACATGCTTTTTGATGTAATACAAACATTCTATTCACGCCATATATATATATATATATATACAGTTTCGAGTTTTTATAGTGCCAATAATTTGTACATGATGATGTATGTGATGTGTTTTAATTTACATGTAATGTACAATTTTGCTTTCCTTAAATCTTATATGTGGGTGAGATACCGATCCATCATGTAATTAGCTAATGAATCCGAAGCACTATTAAGTTCTCTTGGAATGTGTCTATATTCAATGTAATCGAACATTCGTTCAAGACGACGAACTTGTAGGTGGAGACGTAGTAGGATAGGACTACAGATAGCGTAGATACGGTTGAGTTAATAGACCACAAGTTTGGAGTCTAAGTAGACAATGATGCGGGAGATGCCTAGGGAGGAGGCTTGGGTCAGCAGTCCGATGACAGCATGATATTCTGCCATGTTGTTGGTTGCTGGTCCTAAGCAGATACCTCCTGAACTCACCACCTCGTCAAATTGGTAAATAACCCATGTTGCCGAAGCAATGTTCCGGTTATGTCGACTAGCGCCATCTGCAAACTCGAAAAAGATAGGAAAGGAAGACGTCATCTTTGCATGAAAACACAAGCACAGTCATGAGTGGCAAAGGTAAAGATTCGAGCACGCGAAAGAAATAGACACACCAAATTAAAATACAATAATTTACAAAGTACAGATGCTAGGTGATCTAGGCATAGTAATTTTTAAGGTAAATCCCATTTTGGGGATCTCCTAGGGAAATTCCATCATGATCTACTAATTCGTAGGCGCCTCTATGTAGAACACGCTTCACAATGTAAGGATCGTGCCACAGAGGTTCTAACTTTCCTGTCCCCAATTTATCATGAGCTTGGTCATAGACGAGGACTAAGTCTCCTTCTACAAAAGTCCGAGGGTGGACAGATTTGTCGTATTGACTCTTAATTCATTTCTGATGTGCCTCATTAGCGAGAGTAGCATCACGACATGTTTCGTCCAACTTGGATAGATATAAGAATCATTCTTCTTCAACAGAAGTATGGGGCAGGAGTTCTACTTTCAGTTTGAGTGATGGAATCTCACACTCGATTGGTAGAACGACTTCAATGCCATACACCAACTGGAAAGGAGTAAATCCAATTGAAGTTTTCACAGAAGTGCGATAAGCCCAGAGAGCGGAGAAAAGTTGTAAATGCCATGATGTCTTATTTTCCCCTACCATGCATTGGATCATGGTTTTCAGGGCTTTGTTGATGGCCTCAACTTTTCTGTTAGCCTAAGGGTAGTAAGGGGATGAGTTTTCATGGTGAAAACCCAATTTGACATGTAATTCGCTCATCATCTGGTTTTTGAAGTGTGCACCATGATCAGTGACAATGGCATGTGGTACACCAAAATGAGTTATGATATGGTTGAAAAGAAACAGAGCTGCAGTACAACCATCGTTCAGGAAGGTAGGCATAGCCTCAGCCCATTTGGTGAAGTAGTCGATGGCGACAATTATATAACCGTGCCCCCCGGCTAAGGTAAGCTTACACTGCATGAAATCGATACCCCACGTGGCAAAGGGGCCGATGGCAATAATGGGGTGCAATGCAGTAGGGTAGGTGCATGCCTTCTTGTTAAATACTTGGCAGGGTGGGCATTTTTTGACGGCCTCGATGCAATCTTTGAAAATCAAGGGCCAAAAGTAGTCAGTACGTAGGATTTTTTGGGCTATGGCCATCCCGGAGAGGTGACCGCCATAGGCGCTAAGGTGGAAATCATTCAAAACGCATTCAGCCTCCTCGTGAATCAGACATCATCGAAGGATGGTGTCAATACCACGATGATACAAGGTGTCGCCGATGATGAGATAACAACAAGAGTGGTGACGAATGCGTCGATGCTCTTCACGAGAAATGTTGGGCTGAAAACATTGGGTTTGAAGGTAGAGGAGAATGTCTCCATACCAAGGATCAGAGGTACTGATGAGGAAGAGAGATTCATCGGGGAGAGAATCTCTAGGTTCAATGTTTTCATCGACATGAGGGAGAGCATAGATAAGCTCTGCAAACACCAGGGATTTTTTGGCTTTGGCCTTCGTAAACTCAAGATCGAATTCCTGAAGAATAACGATCCATTTAGAATATTTTCCCCCAAGTACTTGACGTGTCAAGACGTGGTACATGGGGTTGGAGTCTGTGATCACCATGGTGATGCGTAATAAGATGTAACGGCGGAATCTCTGGACAGTGATGATGATTGCCGGAGCCAGTTTCTTGACATGTGAATATTGGAGTTCGGGTCCAGATAGACTCTTGCTCAGGTAATAAGTCACATGTTCTTCACCGTTGGGGTCCTCCTGAACTAACACCATCGCCATAGTGGAATTGGAGGCAGCCAAGTAAAGGANGGGAGGCAGCCAAGTAAAGGATATAGTCCTTTGTATACTCCGGAGGATGTAACAAGGGAGCGTGGGTCAAGGCGTGCTTGAGAGCATCGAATGACCATTGGGAAGTGTCATCCCAGATGAAAGGGGTGTTTTTCTGCAGTAACCGCATGAATCCTTTAGTTATCTCGGCGTAGTTGCATATGAAACGGCGAAGGAAGTTTGCTTTGCCTTGCAAACTTTGGATTTGGGTTAAATTGGTAGGTGGGGGTAAGGCTAGAATGGCCTTAATATTTAAGGGATCCACCCTGATCCCATATTTGGAGACAATGAAACCGAGGAGTCGGCCAGATTCGACAGCAAAAATGCACTTGTGGGGGTTCAAGCGAATACGGTAGAACCGACATTGAAAAAAAATCACCCGCAAGTGATCAATGCGATCGGATCGGTTGGATGAGTGGGCGGGTAAATCGTCGAGGTAAGGCTCTACGATATGCTTGATATCATGGAAATCATACGACATGGCCCGCTGGAAAGTAGCACCAGCATTTTTGAGGCCAAATGGTAACTTTCGATAGGCAAAAGTTCCCCATGGGTAGATAAAGGTTGTCTTATGTTGATCAGTAGGCAAGATTTCGATCTGCTTATACCCAGAAAAGCCATCCATGAAAGAGAATATTACGCTCCCCGCGCAATTATCAATGATTTGGTCGATGAAGGGTGTAGGGTAGTTGTCCTTGGGACAAGCTTTGTTGAGATCTCAATATTCGACACAAACACGGATGGTCCCTTGTTTTTTGGCAACCGGAACAAGGTTGGAGACCCATTCTGTCAAAGGGATGGGGTAGATATAGCCAGATTTTAGAATTTTTTTGACTTCTGCCTTTATGGTTGCGATTTTCTTGGGATGAACCGAGTGAAGCTTTTGTCAAACAGGTTTCGCATCAGGGTAGGTTTTGATTTCGTGTATGACGATTGAAGGGTCAATCCCTAGCATTTCCTCGTAGCTTCATGCAAAGACATTGCGGAATTATTTAAACAAAGCGATGTAAGAGACCACTTCCTCGGGTGTGCAATTCGCACCAAGGTTAATGTTTTCCACGACACCTTCTTTGATCAAAATGTCAATAACAATCATAGTAGAGATGTTACCCATGTTCCCCTCAAAGAGAGTATCTTGTGTGAGGATGGGAGATTGCGGAGCATCGATAACATCGGGAGGGAAGACAGAGCGTATGTCTTGGTGAATTTATTCCAAAGGCGGAAGAAAAGAGGATCGATGATGGTTATCATCCCAAGGCAGATCATCAATGCTAAGCATTTCCATAATAGATTCGTCAGAAGGAAAAATTTGGGAAATGTAATCAACGGCAGACGACAGGGAATCCAACCATGAGGGCACCAAGTAGGAATCAGGTGCCAATAAATGTGAATTGTTCGAAGAGGAAGAGGTAGATTAAATAGCTATGTATGCGGCCTCGGCTGGGCTAAGTGGCATGGTGTCACCGAGCACATCGAATTCCAGAGGACTAGGCACAATCCAGGGATCAGATGATTCCAAGGATTGATAAGGCATAGTCGAGATCATATTGATGGCGGAAATATGATGCGTGGTAAGTGGAAGTGGTGTAGGGAAAGTACCTATAAGGATAGAATATTTCAATAAGCCAACACCAATGCTTTCATACGTAACTGGGTGGTCTCCCAAAAAGGGAATGTTGTTGGTGGCAGGGATGCGAGCGTCGGGTGTACAAAAATCAAGCTGATCGATGGTGACAATTTTTCCTTG
>JASDQU010683680.1:12618-39589 GCA_032191745.1 Picea mariana
TTATCCTTTGACCTTCCTTTATCCAGATTGACATTAGGGACGTCTCCCTTGGACTTGCCCTCCTAAATAGAAAGAGCTCCCCATTGAGGTGACATTGGGTGGGGAAGCTCCTGTTACGCCGGTCTTGCCCTAGACTCAAGCTTTTCAATCTTTCCTACAAACCGTGCGATAACATGGCCCATGTCTAACAACTCCTTAATGGCATGCTCAATCTCATCCTTATGCTTCTTTGGATGCTTGTATGTTGTTGTGATGATCGGCTTTGCCCCCTACTCGAACTCTATGATATGCTCAAATCGCCTATCTGGTGGTTGCCCTGGTGGAATCTGTCCAAAGACTTTCTCATGCTTGTGAAGTATCTTCTGTATGTCTGGAGAGTACTGCCTGTGTCCCTCATGGCTCATGTACATAATGAGACACTCTGTTGTGTAGGCTACCTGCTCCCGCCCAAATATTGCCTGCATACGTTTGGCTGTCACCACCCTTGGCGCATCTCCTGTCATCCCCTTAAGCGTGACCCTTTTTCCATCTTCTGAGTTGAAAGACATCTCCATAGTTTTTTAATATGTGGTGATTGGCCCCAAAGTGCTTAACCATTGCACTCCCAAAATGATGTTTGTTTCAAGTATATCAACTACATAGAAGTCCTGTGTCAATGTGTACCTTCCCAAGGTCAAGCTCATCTGTGGAATATACTTGTCTCAAGCAATAGTGCATCCTGCTACCTCCACCAAAAATCCCTCAAACTCCACAGTAGGAATGTGTCTCTTCTCTACCAAGGCAATGTCAATGAAGTTATGAGATGCTCCCCCATGAACTAAGACTGTCACTCTCTGACCCTGCACAACTCGCTTCATCCTAAAGGTATTAAACTTTGGTAGTCCACTGATGGACGCACTGATAGCCTTATTAATTCCTGCTGGCTGATGTGTGGGCCCCTCTTCCCCTTGCTCTTATGTGGCCTTTCCTTATTCCTCATGATTCACCTCTATGATATGGATGGCTCCAATTTTGTCCTCACCTTCTTCTTCTTCGCTATCAGAAACCACTTCTATGTAATGAATTTTTCCTTTGCCCAAGCACCTGTGACTAGGCTGCCATGGTTCTTTGCAAGTGTAGCAAAGATGTTTCCTTCTTATCTCCCTCTTGGTAGCCTCATCCAACTTCCCCTTGCCCTTGTCAAGTTGTCTTGTTTCTCTACCCATCTGAATAATTGGGGGTCTAGGCATGACCTTATTTTTGGAAGTTGCTCCCACTAAGTCTCTAGTGCACTCAATTGTATCCGGTAAGGTTTCAAGCTTAAAATCCTTAACCCATCCACGCAAGGGCTCAGTCAATCCCTATGTATACATCATCAATAACCTAGATTCTGACATATCTGGGACCATAACTGCCACTCTTTGAAATTCCTCAATGAATGCTTCAGTTGATCCTGTCTGTTTAACCCGTGTGAGCTCCTTGAAGTAAAGTTCTGGATCCTCCCTGTCAAATTTGTCAATGAGTCTCTGGGTGAAATCCATGTATGAGGTGATATGTTCATGACCCAGAGTGGTCATCCCATGAAACCACCAGTGATGTGCCTTACCATTTAAGTGTAATGTTGCAAATTTGATGACCCTCTCCTCTTCCATGGGGTTCAACTGAAGGTAAGCATCCATCTTTTGTACCCACGCCTTAGCTGAAATTTGACTGGATCCATCAAAGTGGGGCATCTCCATTCTTCCTGCCTTGTGCCCCAACTCATTGTCACCTCTGTAGTGCTCTTTAGACTTCCGCTTGTACGTGATGTGGAAATATTCCCCCAAGAAAACCTGTCTTCGAAAACTTGCACTAAGAGCGTAATATGCTCTCTCCATATCCTCCCATTCACCCTCAATGCTACCTTTCCCAAAGGCATTTGTGTCCCTTGGCTGTGCCTCCAAGAAAGTAGGCATATATGGCCTAGGTGTGGTCCTGCTAGCCATGTGGGAATGAGTATGTGTGCCTCTAGATAATTTGGGTCTGTCCATATGATCTTTGTGCCCTGTTATCACACAAGTTGTATGTTGGGCAAAGCCCAACCCAACCACCAAAATGGCAAAAACTAAGGGACACTATACCCAATGTCACCTCGATATAGTTCCTGCAGTTCGAGGGAGACTAGGTCACTCTAGGGAGGCGATCTCGGTGATCCTGGGGGGATTGAGATGAATGGAAGGGAAAGCGGAGAAGTAAGCCCCTAAAGGTCAATGATGGAAGAGAAAAGATGGCTTTGATGACTTGTCTCCGGGTGGTTTAAGGTTGCCAAGTCTTTGGATGCCTGCAAATGGTGTTTGTACCTGCCCGAGACACAAGAAAAGCCACACTTGCATATAGTAATGTTAGGTGGACAAGCAAGTTAAGCTTGCTTTCCCTATTTGCAACAATAATCAATGATATATATCAGGACATAAAAGATAATAAAGGCTGCAATATAAGTGCTAAAAGTCCAATTGAATAAGCAAGAGACAAGCTAGTAAAAACTAGTTTAGCTCAACAATGATAGAACAAGACATTAGCACAAAAAGCAAGGTTGTCATAAAAATCTAACTACAGTGATATTTATTAGCCTTATGGTAGTAACAAACTTGGTATTACAACAAGGGATTTAACCACTAAAACTTGCTCAAAACTTGCCAAAAGATGCGCTGTATTTAGTAGAATATGTGGGCAGATTATAGGCAATTTTCAATAGTTAAATTAGTAGTTATTGAAGAGTTTGGTTAGGGTTTTCTGCAGTCCTAATGGGTGTAGGTTATGTTATCGCACAATTTGTAGTTATGATAAAGGACGGATAAAAAGAGGTCAAACTGGCGTAACTGAACCAATCCCATCCACTGCCACCTCAATGGGAAGGTTCTTTCTATTTAGGGAGGTAAAGCCCAGGGGAGACGTCACCGGTAACTTCGGGTTTTGAGAAGGCAAGAGGTTCTAGCAAAGTTGAGTGATAATGATCCCGCTCACAAGTTACCACCTAATCATAAAGTCCTGGCTTGTAGCCAATAAATATAGGCGGAAGTAATAACCAATAAAATCACCTGCCTGAGAACAAGACAACAATAAAAAGATGCATATGCAAGCTTGATTGCTGGTTAGTACTTCATATAATAAACGACTTTCTTGAATATAAGCAATTGAGCAATAAATATTGACGAAGTCAATGTTTATATAACAACAATTGATTTCAATATCACTTCTTCAATTAATGCTAAAGAAACTTGGCATTCAATATGACAAATTAACACTTCATTAGATAATGCCTTAAACAACCATTCAATTGCTTGAAAGTAAAACGATAGCTGCACAATGATGTTTATAGCAAAGGGTGACGACAACAATGAGTTAGTAGGGTTAGTCTTAGGCTAGGGTTAGAAAGATTAGTAATTGCTCAAAGTGTTTGATTGAAGTTGTGATCAAGTTACTCAAGACAAAGGAAGCCTTAGATCAGTGCCTTATTAGGGTAGATGAAGTCAAAAGAAGAGGACACAAAAGTTGAAGGATCAAATGAAAGTAGTAAGACTAAGGACAAGAGGGTTATACCTTGAGGTGTTGCTATGGCAAGGCCTCAAGGATGAAACCCTAGGGGAGAGAGGCTCACTTTGGTGTAGGGGAACTAGGCCTTAGTACTCTCTCCTCCTTCCTTAGTTTAAATGGCAAACAACTAGCTCAAAAGATTGCATAAGACTAAGACCAGAGGTTTTGCAGGTAACGTGTTGCTATGGCAAGGCTTTACAGGCAAAACCTCGGAAAAATCGGCTCACCAAGGTGTAGGGGAACTAGGCCTTGATGCGTTTTCTCCTTCTTAGCTCAACAAATAAGAAAACGACTAGCAGGAAGAAGAGGAATGGAGTGTTGCTAAGGCAAGGCTCTATCCTCTTCAACAAATGGCTTAAAACCTTGATGGGGACATGAGACAAGGACCTTCAATGTGTGCTTGTCACCTAGGGTTTTATCAACAAATTATAACAATAGATGCAAGAAAATAACACTACAACCATTCAATTAAGAAGTTTTGCAGAAATTCACTTACATTTAACCAAGAAATGATATAGCAAACCCTAGTTGTAATACCTTCCACCAAGAGAAATGCCAAAATGCCAAATAAAGTCCACAAAATGTCTTCCTTGAACAAGTGCGCCTCACAATTTCAGCCAAATACTCCAAGGATAGCGCAAATTTCAGACCTCACTAATGAGTGAGTGAGAGATGATGAAAAAATGAAGGTAAAAACCCTCAATTTATACAGTACCATGACCTAATTTTACTTTTTAGGTCATGAAAAAGGCCGACAAGCCCAAAATACTAAAATCATATTGTTTTACATTAAATGCTTAAAATTAAACCCTAATCAAGTAATATAGAGACGTCATGCCCCTTTTAGGGTGACGTTAGCCCCTTCTAGGGCAAATGCAACATCCTGGAGCAAAATGTTAGCCCTCCTTGGGCTTCTCCAACCTGCCACACGTGCCAAAACTGCCCTAGCTGTCTCCCAAAGCGTCCATGCTGCTAGGTAACGTCATGGTCATGAAGGGTGACGTCCTAGGCCTTCCAAGGCCAACGTTCCACTAAAAAGGGCACAACCCCCCTAGGTCAAGCTCTGCAAGATGTCTTCCTTCTCTCCTCTGCAAACCCCTCTGTTCGGTCTCTGTCCCTTGCTGGAGTCTCAACATCCATCTGGTGGGCTCTTCAGCCCCATGGAGGTCCAAACTGATCATCTCCCCATGTGTACCGGTCCAACATGGTACATGTTCGTCGGGCATGATCTTGCACATCAACAACTACACCCTCCATGGGCTCATAAGTTATAGGGATCATAGCAATGTCAATCACATCTCATCATCAATATTATTAAACATGTGCATAAAACCCCTATTACCCCAGTTAAAAGCTCAAAGACATTATACAAGCCTGCAATACAAGTTTGGGGAAAGTGACAGGGCGTCCTATTGGGCTAGTGTCCAGTGGAAGAAGAAAGTTTCTGGAAGAGACTTCATCTGAGCCATGTAAGTGGGTGATGTGGATAAGGGATGTCCAAGCAAGTGGGTGTAGTGAGAGCAGAGGATGCAAAGCTTTACCTGTGGGTGCCTTTGTAGAAGGCGAGCTGGACTTGTCCTGGATGCAATTTTTTCCAAGCCCATTCATGCCTTTTATTCTTTATTCTTTATTGCTTTTTTTTAAGAAGCTAATCAGGGAACACTGCCCTGGCATGGTGACTAGTGGTGACAGCGTTACCCACAAGTACTTTCACAAAAATGAGAAGGCTGGCTCGTGATGGACCCCCTTTCTCTTGGCCATGCAACCAAGATTCACTACCCTGGCGTGGTAACCAACTGCTAGTAGTGTCATACTGCTAGGCACCCATGGACCTAATAGGCTGGCTCGTGATGAGACCCCCTATCCTCTGATTAGATCTTGTTTTATTATTTTATCGGGTCCCTCTTGTTTCTTGCTGAGAAGCCTTTTACTGCTTTCTCGGGGATCCCTGGGCAAAGCATCTCGAGGTTTATTTTAGGCTTTTATCTTTTGCCAGCTTGCTTTTACCTTCTGGGCCTTTAGCCCCTTCTTCTCACGAGGTAAGATGCAATCCTCAAATAATAGGTCAACCCAGTGCCCAGACAAGTCTAATGGGATAGATGAGCGAGAAGCAAGATGAAAAAGTGGTGCTATGACGGGAGCGGACGATGGCTTTTCAGAAATCCCCCCAGTGGCAAACCAAAACCTACAGACACAGGCTTACTTGGGCATCCTGTCATTCCCCCCAGACATGGTCAAGTGGGCAAGTATAAGATCCAAGCATTTGTTAGAAACAAAAGGAATTAAATGCACACATTCAAAGGTTTTGAGGATCAGAGTGACACATACCATGATACCCGGACTCATTTCCTCATGGAGCAAGAACCATCTCTGACACAAGACCAAGCCGATGGTGATGGATGCTGCTGTTGCTGGTAAGGTATAGGCACTGAAAGGGAGAAAAGATGGGCCCTCCAGGGCCATGCTAAAGTCGATCCAGCTCTTAGTACTCCATGTCTAGGACCTGTGGGCCTCGAGAGATGATCTCCTAGTTATCCCAAAAAGTGGGGGATAACAGGTTAAATTTGCAACAACAACAAGAAATACTTGGAGAAATGAAACTCCCTAGTGGCTCAAGCAAGCATTTATAGCATAGATTTGATTCCACTAGGAATAACTTAAAAATCATGAAATTTCACGTTTCCCAAAGCAACAGTTTTATTTCTCGAATGCAACAAGTGATGACTAGTGCCTTTAATGATTGGGTTAATGGAGTCAATATTAGAAAGAGCTAAAGGTACTACCTCCTTGGGGGTGTAAATCCTCTTACTCCTCAAGGCAAGTATCCCTAGCTAGGGTTTTGGCTAAAAGGGTGTATGTACTTATACTTCTCTTAGCAAAGCCTTGTTAAACAAATAGTATTTAAGCATAAAGTGATGGAGGGTAAGGTGGGGGTGTATGCCCTTATACTTCCCACCTAGTTCTAGAAAAATAAGCTTGTCTTGAAACAAAATGATAATACAATGCAAAAAAGCCTTACCAATTCATGATAAAGTAAAATGACAATAATTCATGATACAAGTGGGGCCGACCCCTCAAACAACCTTTGCAAATGATAGAACATGCAAATAAGCCATCATAAGGCCACTCGTGTGGTGACGTCAAGCCTCCCAAAGGTGGAGGGGGGCCTCTCAAGGCCATGTGTCATCATCAAAGGTGCGAGCAAGGTGGAAGAATGCCATGTCACAAAAAACCATCATGTGGTGTCCAAGTGGCAAGCAAACCCATCATCTCCATCAAACCCTAGCAGATGACGTCATCATCATATGCCCAACATCCAAGGTGGAGAAAGTAGCGTCCAAGGTGGAGAGACCGTGCTTCTCATCTCTGCATGGTGTCCAAGCCAAACCAAGTTAAACGTCCTCCATCACGTGGCTGAGTAAGGTGTGGCTACACGGTCCAAAGTATGGGCTTTCTGCCCATATGTGTGCCATCATGATCGTATCTGTCAAATGCAAGCCCATCTATCCATTGTCCAAGGTTCAGAAGATGTGAGAGCCTATGTCTGAATATGCCAAGCAATCAAATGACTCAACGCTCTGCATCACACGTGCCATATCCTACAAATAAATGCACAACATCCTGGGTGAAAGTAGGGGACGTCGTTCAAGAACCAAGTCAGGTGCATACAAATCAAATAAAAGTTATGAAATCAAGTAAGACTAATGTTCACAAGGTATAGGAGTCCTTCGATCATATAAAGTAAGTTGTCACTTAACGTAGAAGACACATAAATAATTCACATCAAGTATCCCCTTCAAACTTCACAATAGCTCAAGACTTTATGTAAGTTGACAAGTTTAAGTATGGGAGGACCATCATAAGACCCTATTAGGTGTGCCAACCAGAGAAGGACAGAAAAGAACTAAGTAGAGGGATACGTATCGAGGAAGTAGGAAAGAAAAGAACCCTTCAAGTGTAAGTGTGACAGTGAAACGTGTTGGGCTTACTTCATGGCTTATGGAATCATTTGGTCCATTTCTATGAGCGCCTTTGTGGAGGCTGCACTTGCTCTTGAGTTAGCACTTTCTAGGCACTACATTTTTCCAAACCCCTTAATCTGCCTTTTATTTTGACCTTTCATTGATTTTCAAGTCCCCTTTATAAGGTTTCAAGCATTGCCATTCATTGCTTTGGGACTAGGGTGAACGAAAAGGGATAGAGCTCAAGTATGGACTAGTTTTTAAATGTCCTTGCTATACGATTCTTTCTTTCTTTTATAACATTCTTTCTTTATCATTTTTTACTAGCGGCTACAATCAACCTCTGGGCCTTTAGCCCCTCTTGTCATGAGAGAATGAATCATGATCCATTATCGAAGTTTAGTACACTATGACAGGCTCCAAGATGGTAAGTGTTAAGTATGAAGGGGAAACAGAATGTTACCCTTGTGAGGCCTCCCCAATAATACCCCTTTTCCTTGGGGGTGACAACACATGACTAGAGTACAAATGATGGCCACCAAGGTGAAACAAGGAAACAAACATAAGTTCTTGAGCTTATGATTCATTATTCAACTTCAACCAATGATACTCATTGACAAGCCTAATATATTAAGCAAAACACTTCATATGACAAAAGGACTAATGTACCTTATGATGATGTTGGCTTACCATCTCCCAAAGACTGTGCTTGATTGAATGTAATGATCTTTGCTGATCAAGAGTGTAAGAGGCATGTGAGAGGGGTTGTTGATCTGCCAAGAATGGAGATGATGATGATGATAATCATCGTCGAGGATCACTATCTTTATTGTGTGCCATGAGACATGATCTCCTCTAGTTACCCCTAGGCAAGGGGGGTAATAGTCCTTTGAAAGGATTTTTTATCATGACACCAGGGACATTTATCACTACACATAGGACGTTGCACCCTTGATGCAGGACGTTGCACCTTCTCATGATTGGACATACCTTAGGGAACATCCCCATACCTCCTAGGCCTTGGACGTTGGACATATGAGTTGGATTCTTGATATACAACATGATGTACCATTGAGAGGGAAGAAAACCCCACATGCTGGGCAGAGAACCCTGTTGACCACCTATTTCAACTAGGGGTTCAACTCCATGTGCCATGAAGCTATGTACTTGATGGTGCAACAAAGTTGAAGACTTTCTGGTTCTACATGACAATTTTTGCCCCCAACACGTCTTTTTGTAATTGGAATGTCCGCTCCACTGCGTGGGATAATAATGTAATGAGTCAACATGAGTCATATTTTAGGTTAGTTACCTAGGACTTTATCATTAGGGAAGTCCTTTCATCGAGTGTTTTTTATCCTCAGGTAATTTTTAATTACCCTTGAGTTTTTCACTCATAATAATCCTCCAAAGTCATGAAAGGCGTTCTAATGATCGAGCCCAATGGGTGAATAGGGTCTAGGAATATTGTAAATGACCATGCTAGACATCTCCTAGAGTCTTGCGGAATTTCGTCGAGTCTAAGTAAATTTTTTAATTTTTTAAAATTACCCAGTTAATGGTAATTTTAATTAAAATTGATGTAAAAATGTAAAAACTAGGTCCTAGGGGATTTTGATAGGGGTATGAGTACTCAAAAGAAATGGAATGAGATCCCCTACACCCTTGGACCAAGTTTCATTTCAATTGGACAAGTTTTGCTAGGTCATTGTCCATGATGAGTCCAAGTCAGTCTTGAGTCAACAATTTAATTTCCTAATTTGGCTAAGTCAAAAATACCAAAAATTGTAAAATTAGCAAAAAGGTTTGAGAAAGACTAGGAGATGATGCCTAACCATTTTCCTAAGTTAGGAAAGTCATTTCCTAACATAAACCAACCCCCCACACCTTGCCACAACCTCACATCACTCATCCCCCTAGGGAAGTTGCACCCCCCTTGGTGAGGAACTCACCCAAACTAAAAAATTAAAAGAGTAAACACCTAAGATTCCTAAGTATGCCCTCCTAGTGATATAACTTGGTGTTTGACTAATCAAAAAGGTGTTCCCCCTCACCCTCACCCTCACCCTCACTCAACCCTCACAAACCCTAGATGACTAAAACCCTAAAAGTGCACCTTCCTTGAGATGATGACTTCTTTTGGGTGAGTGACACTTGGAGCTCATCCAAGAGGGGTCTATCTTGTCTACCAGGTATAAAAGAATGCCTACCTCTCCCTCATTTCACATTTATTCTCAGTGTAAAGTTATTATTCTCAAATCTCTCCCACTCTTCTCTCTCTCCCATCTTGCTCTCCTTCATTTTTCAAGCTTGTAGCAAGTATTTGCTCAAGTTTGTTTTCAATAATAGAAAATCTTTGGAGGAATTTGGTGTGCATTGGGAGTATTCTTGGTGTGCATGGATTTTGAGCTTCATTGAGGTGACTTGTATTGGTGTATTTTATTTTTATTTTTCTTGCTTTAGATCTAGAGTAGGAGATCTAAGCAAAGTATTTTGCTTGGATAGATTTATGGTAGTATTGCTATAGATCTTAGTGAAGTAGTTTCTATTTGTTTATGCAAAGTATTTTGTTAACATATATGACTTTACTCACCTCCTTTTTTGTCTTGTAGCTTGATTTCATCTTTTTGAAGGTCACCAAGGCTTGGAGAAAGACAAATTTCAGATTTGAAAATTTGTCTCTTCACCCATTAAAACCCTCTTTAGTTTTTTGTTTTCTTCATACATCTTTCAATCATATCTGAAATATCTCTGATCCCGCTGATCTGGATATCTACTGCTGAACTATGGTTTTGGCTACTGAATCTGATACCCTGGGGGTTTCTGAATGCGTTTGAGTTACTGTGTGACGATACTTGGTGACTTTTGCATGTGTGTTCCAGTTTATTATGTGTTTTGGCAGTATAAGACAATGCATGCGAAATAAGGACAACACAAATCACTGATATATATATAATGCTGGAAAAGAAAGAAATACAATAATAACTGGAATCATATATGATAATCGTCAGTTAGATCTCATGGATCATCACTGGCATACAAAATAATAGATAAGAAATACTCGTGACTCGAAGAATCGATGCTGGTCTGCGCATGCACAGATGGATCGGAAAAAAGCAGTTTGGCAACTCACGGTAACTGCTGTAGAATCCGGAAAACTCGCCCTGATGGCGATACCCGTTGGAATGAGCTGGACACCGTCTCAAAAGATGCGCCCTGGCCTCTAGACTGATCCTGATGACTGTCGGACTGTAGATCCGACCTCTGGAGCTCCGAATCTCACCCCTTGGGGTTTGCGCAGCTCCTGGGCTCGATGAGTGTGCCCTAGTGATTTCACTAGCGGAATCTGACGATGTATAGCTCAAAACGATCGTCCTGGTCTCCTATGTAATGGGTCGCAAGAGATTCCTCAAATCTGTCTCGGAATGTCCCCTGGAACCCCAAATGTGCTTCCCCTGGAGCTCTGTCCTAAATGTCTGTTTTCCACTTTCTGGAAGATTCCACCGTCGAAAACTGACGATAGATGGCTCAATAGGTGCGCCCTGGCTAGCTCTCTAATGGGTCGGAAGGAATCAACCAAATCTGAACTGTCACAAGCGGCCGCACTAACCCTCTCTCACACACTTGCGCCCTCACTGGCTGAGCTGTGCAATCACCGAACTGGACACTGTAATGCACAGTGAAATACTTGGATGGTATCTCCGATAAGATAGGGTGTGTCTCTCAACACCGAAACCGATTAATGGTGGTGGTTTCCTCTAGAAATCCACAAAACAACAAGGGGTTTGATTTCCTCCTCCTCTGCAAATATCTCAACATCAAATCACAACATAATATATTGAATTAGGTTGCTTTACCCTTCGTTTATAGCTTCCTAAAACCCTAATTCGTTGTTGACCTATTCCCTCAAATTGACTTTTACTTTATTTTATTATTCCTTGATTAAATCACTTAATTAATTAATTAATTAACCATTTTACCTCTAAAAAGTGATTTATCCATCCTGATGGCTTCTCCGGCCTCTGAAAGTCACTTCTCATCATCTCATCCTGTAATGCTCTTCCTCCCGATTCTGATGAGCTATTACACTAACAGGTTTCTCCAACTAATATGCCGATTATGACCTTCTTAGTGAATTTAATTAGGATATGACCCATAATAACTCAAAATTATGGAAATTGTCGGAATGCAACGGAACCAAGGCCCAGCTGTGCGGAATGGATCCTGAAGATGAACGATGCAAGTCGGGCCCAAATAAACCCCTCAATATCTCCCAAACTCTTCGTCACCCCGATCTGGCTACTTAGGTAGGCATAACACTCTGAAATGTTGTAATGTTATAATGTCCCAAAATGGGGGCATTACATATTTGGGTATATTTCTGTTCTAGAATAGGTCACATATCTATCTTTTATTTGCAGATTTTGTACCTAAAATTTCTGGTTATTGGTAACAAAATTTTTTCCAAGTTTTTCTGGTTATTGTGTAGCATTCCCAACATGCTTGGCTTGCTGATTTTCTGCAGGTTTGAACTAGTAAAGGGGAGGTGCTACCCATTTGGGGCCACAAAACATCAAGGAATAACCTCCCAAGTGAGGGTTTTGAATACCCACTTCTCTTCTTCTATTATTTCATTGTAAGCAAGCCCAAAGAGAGTTTCTTGGGCTTGCATTTTTCAAAGTATTTAAAATTTCAAAGTGTTTATTTCTTGTTTCCCTACAACTAGCAAATAGGATTGGCTTTGCCACCCATGCTAAATCGTAAGGTTAAGATTTAGATTTAATTTTCTGTTATAGTCATTTAAATTCTTTGCCCCACTTGTCCTTAAGACAAGGTTGAGAGACTAGGTGATTTACTTTCTTGTCAAAGTTAATTATTTCATTTCTTTTCACCCACTTTGGCACACAATCGGTAGGCTTCTCCTCGTCCCTGTGCCTTAGTTGAGGTTGCAAGTCTTATTTCAAGTATTGTTTGCCCCACTTGTCCTTAAGACAAGTTTGAGTGGCTACGATCTTGTGATTTACTTTTCAAGCTTTATTTTACTTGCATTATTTATTTTTGCCTACACAAAGACGTTTGGCTAAGCCAACCCATGCTATATCGTAAGACTTGTCTATAGTTTAGCTTGCTATTGTTTCATCTTGTCAATATTTGCTTAATCTTTAGTTTTCTTTAACTTGTTTATTTTGCAAAGCTATTTTAATATTGCTATCTCTTGCTTCAGTTGTGGAAACATCTAATTAATTCATATCTTGTATCTGTTATCCGTTAGCCTAGGGATAACTAAGGAGATTATGTCTTGAGGCCCACAGGTCCTAGACATGGAGTACCGAGAGCCATATTTACTTGAGCCTATAGCCCTGGAGGGCCTGTTATCCCCCATTTTAGGGATAACTGAGGAGATCATGTCTCGAGGCCCACAGGTCCTAGACATGGAGTACCGAGAGCCAGATTGACTTGAGCATGGCCCTGGAGGGCCCATCTTTTCTTCCTTTCAGCGCCTCCACTTTGTCAACAGCAACAACATCCATCACCTTGGCTTGGTCTTGTAGCAGAGATGGATCTTGCTCCATGAGGTAATGAGTCCGGGTATCATGGTATGTGTCACTATGATCCTCAAAACCTTTGAATATGTGCATTTAGTTATTTTTGTTTTTAACGGGTGCTTGGATCTTATACTTATCCACTTGACCATGTCTGGGGGGAATGACAGGATGCCCTAGAAAGCTTGTGCCCATAGGTTTTGAGTTGCCACTGGGGGGATTTCTGAAGAGTCATCGTTCGCTCTTGTCATACTTCCCACTTTCCATCTTACTTTCCCGCTCATCCATCCCATTACATTGGTCCGAGCATTGGGTTGGCCAATCATTTAAGGGTTGCACCTTGCCTTGTGGGAAGAAGGGGCTAAAGGCCCAGAAGGTAAAAACAACTGGCAAAAGATAAAAGCCTAAAAATAAAACCTCGAGATGCTTCGCCTAGGGATCCCCGAGAAAGTAGTAAAAAACTTCTCAGCAAGAAACAAGAGGGACACAAAAAATAATAAAACAAGACCTAGTAAGAGGATAGGGGGTCTCATCACGAGCCATCCTATTAGGTCCATGGGCACCTAGCGGTATGACACTACTAGCAGCTGGTTACCACGCTAGGGTAGTGGCTCTTGGTGGCATAGCCAAGAGAAAGGGGGTCTCATCACGAGCTAGCCTTATCATATCCGTGAAAGTGCTTGTGGGTAACATTGCCACCACGCCAGGGCACTGTCCCCTGATTAGCTTCTTGAAAGAAAAAAACAATAAAGAATAAAGAAAAAAAAGGTATGAATGGGCTTGGAAACATTTGCATCTAGGACAGGTGCAGTTCGCCTTCTACAAAGGCACGCACAGCTAAGCCATGCATTCCCCTGCTATCACTGCACCCCTTGTCAGGGCATCCCTTATCCACCTCATCCATTAACATGACTTGGATTTGATTTCTCCCGGAAACTTCCCACATCCAGTGAACACTATCCCAATAGGACGCCCTGTCACTTCCTCCAAACTTGGCTTGCAGATTTGTGTAATGTCTTTGAACACTTGACTGGGTAAAAGGGGTTTTATGCACATGTTTAATAAAATTGATGATTGGATGTGATTGACATTGCTATGATCCCTGTGACTTATGAGCCCATGGAGGGCGTATTTTTTGATGTGCAGGATCATACTCGACGGACAGGTACCATATTGGATAGGTACAGATGGGGAGATGATTAGTTCGAATCTCCATGGTGCTAAAGAGCCCACCAGATGGATGCTGAGACCCCAGCAGGGGGAAGAGACATGATATAGGGGTTTGCACCGGAGAAGAGGAGGACGTTCCACAGAGGCCACCTGGCAGAGCCTTACCTAGTGGGGTTGTGCCCTCTTCACTAGGACGTCGGCCTTGGAAGGCCCATGACGTCACCCAGGATGCCTATGACGTCATCCAACATTGTGGACGTTTTGGGGAGGTAGTTACGGCAGTTGTGGCACGTGTGGCAGCTTGGTGAGGCCCAAGGAGGGCTAACGTTTTTCTCTAGGAGGGCAATGCTTCCCTAAAAAAGGGCTAACATCACCCTAGAAAGGGCATGACGTCTTTACTTTTGCTTGATTAGGGTTTAATTTATGACATTTAATGTAAAACAATATTATTTTGTATTTTGGCCTTTTTGGCCTTTTGGTGACCTAAATTTTAATAAAGGTCATTGATACTGTATAAGTAGAGAGCTAAAACTCTCATTTTGATCATCATCTTTCACTCACCATTTGGTGAGGTCTGAAATTTTCGGCCCTCTTAGGGTTATTGGCTGAAATTGTGGCACACTTGTTGAAGGAAGGCTTACTATTTTTGGCATTTTTCTTGTTGGAAGGTTTACAACTAGGGTTTGGCTTGATGATACTTGGTGAATGTAAGTGAATTTCTGCAATCTTTCCCTTATTTGAATGGTTATAGTATTTTACTTGCATTTTATTAATGAAATTGCTGAATTAAACCCTAAGGAATAAGCACATGTTGGTGTCCGTATTTCATGTCCCCACTAGGTTATGTCAATTAGCCATTTTACCTATTGAAGACATATTTAGGGCCTTGCCTTTGCAACAACCTACCTATGCTCTTCAATCCTAGCCGTTTTTACTCTAGTCATTGAGCTAAAGAAGGAGGAAAACACACTAAGGCCTAGGGTTTCTACACCTTAGTGAGCCGTTTTCCCCTAGGGTTTGATTGTTGTAGCCTTGGCTCAACAACACTTCACCGTCAAACTCCCTTGTCTTTAGCCCTACCTATGCTAGCCGTTTTTATCAATGTTCCACCAAGACTCCGAGATGGGGGGACGCGGGTGCAGGGGGACACAGGTGCGGGGAGACGCACAAGGGGGATGTGTGGAAGTACCCCCAAATTTTAGGGATTTTTGGGAAATGGGGGACGGGAGGATGCCACATATATAATATAAAAAAATATATAAAATAAAAATTGAAAAATAAAAATAATAATGATAATATGATAAATCTCAACAATAACATAAATTAATTTTATATATATTTGTTTTTTAAATTTAATTTTTTCTTTTTCAAGTCTTACTGGGCAAATTTTTTTTGGGGGGGACATCCAGGAGTCCCCCTTTTGGGGGGGGGGACGTCCAGGAGTTCCCCTTTTCAAGGGGGGACGTACAGGAGTCCCCGTTTTGGGGAGTCTCGTCCCCCACCTTGGGGAGTCGCGTCCCCCCAAGTCCCCCCGCGTCTCCCCAAAAAGGGGACATGGAGAAACGTCCCCCCTGGAGTCCCCCCATCCTGGGGACGTGAGGGACGCGTCCCCCACAACCCCCAGCTTGGGGGACGCGTCCCCGTGGAACACTGGTTTTTATGTTATCATTGAGCTAGAGAAGGAGGAAAACGCACTAAGGCCTAGGCTTTCTACACCTTAGTGAGCAATTTTCCCCTAGGGTTTGATTGTTGAAGCCTTGGCTCAACAACACTTCACCATCAAACCCTCTTGTCTCTAGCCCTCCATTATCATTTTTCTTCCTCAACACTTGCCGCTACCTTTGACTCCATTTGCCCTATGAATGCATTGATCTAAGACCTCCCATGCTTGAGTACCTTGATCACAAACTTCAAACAACCAATACCTTGAACAATTGCTAACATCTTCTAACCCTAGCCTAGACTAACCTACTAACCCTATTGCTGCCATTATACTTTTGTTTTATAGTCATACTTTGCAGCATTTTAGCTTCTTTAAGCAAGTTGAACGATTGGCTAAATGCACGATAGTCTTTGCTTCTAAATGAATGATGATATTACAATATTGATGATAAAACGTTTTTGCTCATTGTGAAGCTTTCTTTAGCATTTATTGGGAACTGACGTATTGTGACTATTTCTATTTTACATCATTGATTTGCTTCATCAATATTATCGATCAACTGCTTTATATCATAAAGTCCTTGATTATATGAAGTCCTAACCAGCAAGTGATCTTGCACATATATAGTTTTATTGTTGCTTTGTCTCAGGCAAGTACACTTCTGGTTATCATTTATACTTTCGGTTACCTTTATCTTTATTGGATGTTTAGCCGGACTTTCTGATCGGTGGTGACTTGTTAGGGGGAAAACTTTTACTTAGCCATAAGCCTTTGCCTTCTCAAAACCCAGGTCACCGGGGACGTCTCTCCTAGGCCTACCACCCTAAACAGAAAGAGCTATCCTATCGAGGTGACAATGGTAAGTGTTATCCCCGATTTCTAGGGATAACTAGGAGATCATGTCTCGAGGCCCACAGGTCTTAGACATGGAGTACCGAGAGTAGGATTGACCTGAGCATGGCCCTGGAGGGCCCATCCTTCTCTTCTTTCATCAGATTTGTCTTGTCAACAACAACAACATCCATCACCATCGACCTATTCTTGTATCAGAGAAAGCTCTTGCTCCATGAGGTAATTGGTCCAGGTATCATGGTATGTGTCACTTTTGATCATTAAAACCTTTAGATATATGCATCTTACTCCTTTTATCTCTAACGACTGCTTGGATCTTACATCAACCCACTTGACCATGATTGGAGGGATTGACAGGGTTTCCTAGCAAGCCTGTACCCATAGGTTTTGGTTTGCCACTGGGGGGATTTCTGAAGAACCATCGTCCGCTCCCATCATATCATCACTTTTTCATCTTATCTCCTGCTCATCTATCCCATTCCCCTAGTTCGGGCATTAGGATGATCTATTTTTGGGGTTGCATCTTATCTCGTGGGAAGAAGGGGCTAAAGGCCCAGAAGGTAAAAGTAGCTGGTAAAAGATAAAAGCCTAAAAATATGAAACCTCGAGATGCCTCACCCAGGGATCCCCGAGAAGGTAGTAAAACGCCTCTCAGCAAGAAACAAGAGGGACCCGAAGAAAAATAACAAAACAAGACCTAGCCAAGAGGATAGGGGGTCTCATCACGAGCCAACCTATTATGTTCATGGGTACCTAACAGCATGACATTGCNACAAATAAAGAAAAGAAAAGAATAAAGGCAAGAAAGGGCTTGGAAAAAATTGCATCCATGACAAGTACAACTCGCCTTCTACAAAGGCACCCACAGGTAATATCATGCATCCCTGGCTCTCACTCTACCTGTATGTCTGGACATCCCTTATCCACACCACGTCATTTTACATGGCTTGGATGAAACCCCTTGGAGACTTTCCTTTCTTTATGGATACTAGCCCAATAGGGTGTCTTGTCCTTTTATTCAACCTTGTATTGTAGGTCTTTGTAATGCCTTTGAGCTATTGGATGATATATCAGGGTTATTATGCATATGTTTGATAATATTAATGATGAAGTGTGATTAACATTGCTATGATCCCTGTGATCAATGAGCCCATGGAGGGTGAAGTTTTTGATGTGCAGGACCATGCCCAATGGACCGGTACCATTTGGAGATAATTAGCTCGGACCTCCATGGGGTTGAAGAGCCCATCAGGTGGTTGCTGAAACCCGTCAGAGGGGCAGAGACAGGACAATGCTTGATTGAGCTTTTGCATCTGAGAAGAAGAAGGACGTTTCACCAGAGGCACTTTGGCAGAGCCCATCCTAGGGGGAATGACCCCTTTTCAGTGGAACGTTGGCCTTGGAAGGCTCATAGCATCCCCATCCTTGCCATGACGTCATGGTCATCCTTGGAGGCAGATTGGGCAGCAGTGGCACGTGTGGCATGTTGGAGAGGCCCCTGGAGGGTCAACGTTTTGCTCCTAGATGCCTCATTTGCCCTAAAAGGGGCTAGCGCCTCCCTTGAAGGGGATTTTACCTTTATTACAACTCAGTTAGGGTTTTAAATTGACATTTTAATGTAAAAACAATATGATTTTTGTTTAAAGCTTTGTCGGCTAATTTTTATGACCTAAAATTAATTAAAGGTCATGATACAGTATATATTGAGGAGTTTTATCCTCATTTTGACATAAACACACAACTCACTCTCCTAGTGAGATCTGATTTTTGCGCCCTTGTTGGGTATTTCATCTTTTGAGTGAGGCGCACTTGTTGAAGGAAGGCTTTTCTTGGCATTTTTGGCATTTCTCTTGAAGGAAGGTTTACAACTAGGGTTTGCAATGCTATTTCTTCATGATATGTAAGTGTTTTTTCTGCAAAACTTCTTAATTGAATGGTTGTAGTCTTATATTCTTGCATTTATTATAAATTTTGCTTATTTTAAAACCCTAGGGGACAAACACACAAGTAGGTCGTTGTCTCATGTCCCCTAAAAGAGAAATTCTCAGTCATTGAAGAAGGAAGGAAGAGCCTAGTCATTGCTACACTCTTGTTACTTCTTCCCCTGTGCTAGCCATAACTTTTAAAGGTCAAGAAGGAGGAGACGTCCCAGGCCTAGGTTATCTACACCTAGGGCCATCCTACTTCTAGGGTTTGGTGATAGGGCCTTGCCTTTGCAAAACTCTCCCTCACCTCATTCTCGTGTCTTGATGCTAGCCGTTTTGCCAAGATAAACCTAAGGAAGGAGGAAAGAGCACGAGGCCTTGCTTAAGCAACACCAGAGTGAGCCTCTTTCCCCTAGGGTTTTGATTATGGGGCCCTGCCATTGCAGCACTTTAGAACCCTTCCCTCAAGTCCTTAGCCTTTTCTCTTCAACCTTGCGTCCTCTCTTGAATTGACTCCATTTACCCTTAAGCACTGATCTTAGGTCTCCAAAGTTGAAGTGATATTGGTCAAACAAACTCTTAAAACTCTTATAATTTGAAACCCTAACTAACTACTAACCCTGATAAGGCTGACGTCATCCTTGGTTATTCCATCTTGATGCATCATTTTCTGTTGATAAGCAATTAGATGGTGTTTTGAAGCATTTATTGAGTAAGGGATTGATTGGATACATTGTTTGCTACATCATCGCGATATTTATTGATGAATTGATATTGTTCCATTGCTATATTGATAAACGTTGAACTCGTCAATATCTATTGTCATAATTGCTAATATATTGATATCAGATAGTTATATGAAGTACTAACCCATTGAATCATAGCCTGCATATATTGTTTTTCTATTGTTTTGTTCCGGGCAGGTGTTCTCATTTGGGCCTACACTTCATTATTGGTTGTTTAGCCGGACTATCTGGTCTTGATGGTAACCTGTGAGGAGGGACTTTTACTTTAACCTTTATACCTTAGCCTCTTCAAAACCCCAGGTTATCGGGGATGTCTTCCCTGGGCCTGACCTCCCTAAAGAGAAAGAACCTCCCCATTGTGGTGACATTGGGTGGGGTAGGTTTCTGTTACGCCAGTTTGGCCTCTATCTTCTAGCCTTTGACCTAGCTACAAACTGTGCGATAACAGTAGGATAGTCTCAGTTTCGCCAGTTTGCCTTTCTTTCACCTATCCTTTACTCCCAAGTACAAACTGTGCGATAACATTTTGGCGCCGTTGCCGGGGAACACTGAGTCAATTCTCCTCAAAGACTACACACTTTTTGGTAAGCCTTTCCTCAAGAGTCCTTATCTTACAAAGCTTACCTGGCGACTCCACTAAGGGTGATTCCCTTATTTCTTTGATAATTTCAAGAAAATTATCTGGCGATTCCACTAATGACGAAGCCAACCATGACTTCTCAATGGAACCCGGGAAATTTTAAACCCCTAGACATGAGTGAAATCCCGAGATACCCTCGACAAATGCCCCCGAAGTACGAAAGGTGGCTCCCTAAATTCATTGGTAGTGATGGGGAAAGAGATGACCATCATATGGTTGATTTTTGGTCTTTCTTTCAACTCCACTCCTTCAGTGATGATGCCGAAGATTTGGTGATGAAACTTTTCTCCGCCACTCTTCACAGGAATGCTAGAAAATGGTATGATAATCTCCCCGATGCTAGCATCATAACTATGGGACAATTGGAAGAAACCTTTCTCAAAAAATGGGGTATTCAGTTAGAAGACATCTCAGTATTGCTAAAAAGACTCGAGGATATAAAGCAAACTGAGAATGAAACTCTCAGAGACTTCCAGGGTAGGTTTGAGGACACACTATATCAGATTCCTAAAAGCCATCGACCTGAGGACAAGTACATTGTCCATCTCTATACCCATGCACTTTTGGTGCATCTAGGTTTTTCCCTCACTAAAAGGGGCCCAAGGACGCTCAATGAAGCTCACAGCATGGCTGCAAGAATTGAGCAAAACATCTCCTTATCCGAGATAAGATACCTCTTTACCTCAGGTACTCTTAGTATGGAGAGTTTTGTTTCCCTTGAGAACTTCATTGTTGATTTCCAAGAAGAAGGGGAACAAAGCATGGATCAACATAGGACTACTAAAAACACAATTGAGAGCTGGAATAGGAAGAAAATGATGAAGTGTCAATATGCCCTCCTCTTGACGAAGCCATCCACGAACCTTTCCTCCCTACACAACAACAAGGCAATGAGGTTAGTTGCTCTCCTTTTCAGGATTTTGATGATACCTTGTTCCATGATTTAGAGAGTCAAGGAGAAGTGGAATCCTTGGACGAAGTAGATCTTCCTTGCTGTACAATTGAAGATGAAAGGGCAATTCTTGAGGATGAAACAATGGTGCATGTTGAAGACACCCAAGTCCTCAAATCTCCTGCACAAGAAGAAACAATAAGTTACCCTCCTCTCCAAGATTTTGATGATTCTCTACTTTATGATTTGGGAAATGAGGAGGAGATAGATGAGCCCTTGAATATTTTGAATCCTTCATGTTATGACACAGATAGTGACATAGTTGATATTGATGAGTTCATACATGTTGGCAGACGTAAATGGGATGTAGTTGGTTATGATATAGACCCCATTTACGATGTTGAGAATCGTTTCCAAGTGTTGCCTTTGCAGTTATAACAATAGTTTACTCTTGATTTTGACCAGTGGCAACAAGGCGACGATATATTTACCCATACTTTTCAAACACACAAGGATGACCTAGTACCATGTTTTCCTGATAATTTTCGGTCTTACCTTGAGGGTTTTGATGAGTACTCCTCTGAGCACTTGGATTCATTCCATGAAGATGATTATCAACCACCATTGTGCTTAGGTCTTGATAGGAGTACAAACATTGTTTGCTTGAAGAAGGATCCTTGGGACAACTTTCCCCAACCACCTCCGATTACTTTACTTGTTGTGTCTCTAGAGGTGTAGTTGGGAAATACGTCTTTGATATTGAGTTTTCCTCTGGGGCAAACCCTAGAGTCCAAGGGTTGGTTGAATACTACAAGTTTAAGTCTGTCATCTCAGTTTTTCAACTTTCCTTTGAAAGTTTGTCAGTCATCTTCTAGATCCTTGTGAATCCCTTTCAGGACTTCAGATTATGGAGACGTCCTAGGTAGCCAGCTTTCAGGCCTTATGAGACAGTTTTCTAAACCTTTGACCTTTCAGGATCCCTTCCTGAAGTGGATTGAGCACTTTCCTCAGAGATTGACTTGACATGATTTTATCCCTCCCACCCGCCTCCATGAGTTAGACCTTATGATTTCCAATGATACTAAATATTCTCTAACCCATGTTATTTTTGTGCTTAACTTATCACTGTTTTGGTTGATGATGAAGCACAAAGACAGTTATTGTGGGACATTGCTGGATTGGTTTCATTGGTTGTTTGACTACACCTAACATCCGGCCAACATGTAAGTACAGTTAAGTAGGTAGGCATTTGCATTCATTGTATATACCATTTGCATTTCATACTAGAGTAGTTTGCTTTCAGTTTTATATATGTGAGCTGGGGGTGATATCACCACGCCAAATGATTACTAATAGTTTCTATTGAGATCACGCAGGTTACAGGTTATGCCAAAGATGCTGAGGTTCTCATGCGCTCTACAGTGAGCACATGTCCTCGAGTTGGAGCCAGATGTTATCTCCCATTTTAGGGATAACTGAGGAGATCATGTCTTGAGGCCCACAGGTCCTAGACATGGAGTACCGAGAGCCAGATCGACTTGAGCATGGACTTGGAGGGCCTATATTTTCTTCCTTTCAGCGCCTCCACTTTGTCAGCAGGAACAACATCCATCACTTCGGCTTGGTCCTGTAGCATAGATGGATCTTGCTTCATTAGGTAATGACTTCAGGTATCATGGTATGTGTCACTCTGATCCTCAAAACCTTTGAATATGTGCATTTAGTTCTTTTTGTTTTTAACGGGTTCTTGGATCTTATAATTATCCACTTGACCATGTCTGGGGGGAATGACAGGATGCCTTGTAATCTTGTGCCCATAGGTTTTGAGTTGCCACTGGGGGGATTTCTGAAGAGTCATCGTCCGCTCCCGTCATACTTACCACTTTCCATCTTACTTTCTCGCTCATCCATCCCATTACATTGGTCTGGGCTTTGGGTTGGCCAATCATTACATTGGTCCGGGCATTGGTCCTGAAGCAACAATGGGTCTTGCTCCATGAGGTAATGAGTCCGGGTATCATGTTATGTGTCACTAGGATTCTCAAAACATTTGAATATGTGCATTTAATTCTCATTTGCTTCATGATGTGTGCTTGGACTTTATGCCTTTTGACTTTTCCATACCTGGGGGGATGACATAACTCCCTAGCAAGTTGGTTCCCTTAGGAGTGAGTTGCCACTGGGTGGGTTTATGAAAGGTCATCGTCCATTCTTACCATACTTATCACTTTTCATCATCTTCCCTCTCATCTATCCCCTGCATTGGTTCGGACATTGGGTTTTCCAAGCTAGTTAAGGGTTGTACCTTGCCTTGTGAGAAGAAAGGGCTGAAGGCCCAGAGGGTAAAAGTAGTTGGCAAAAGATAAAAGCCAAAAGATCAAAATCTTCAGATGCTTCGCCCAAGTATCCCCGATAAAGCTATAAAAGGCTTCTCAATAAGAAAAAGGAGGGACCCATAAAATAAATAAACTCAAGACCTAGTTGGAGGATAAGGGGTCTGATCACGAGCCAACCTATTAGGTCCATGGGCATGTAGCGGTATGACACGACCATTCAGCTGGTCACCATGCCAGGGTAGTGGCTCTTGGTAACATAGCCAAGAGAAAGGGGGTCTCATCACGAGCCAACCTTCTCATCTCCGTGAAATGCTTGTGGGTAACATTGTCACCACGCCATGGCAATGTCCCCCAACTATTCTCTTGAAAGAAAAATCAAGAAGATAAAAAAATAAAAAGGCATTGAATGGGCTAGGAAACATTTGCATCCATGACAAGGTGCAACTCACCATCCTCAGAGGCACCCACAGGTAAGCCCTACATTTCCTTGTCATCACTGCACCCCTTGCCCAAACATCCCCATACCATCTAATTCACTTACATGACCTAGATTGGTCTTCACCTGGAAACATCCCACATCCAAGGAGAATTATCCCAATAGGATGTCCTAAAACCCTCTCCAAACCTGGCTTGTAGAATAGCATAACGTCTTTGAGCACTTGTCTGGGAAAGGGGGGTTTCTGCACATGTTTGGGTAACTTGATTATTAGATGTGATTAATGTTGCTATGATCCCTATGACTTATGAACCCATGGAGGGCGTACTTATCGTTGCTGCAGGACCATGCCCGACGTACAGGTACATATGGGGAGATGATTAGCTTGGACCTCCATAGGGCTAAAATCCCACCAGATGGATGCTGAGACCCCAACCAAGTGCAGACATATACCAGATGTTGATGATTGCAGCGATGTGAGACATTCTCCAGGTTACAAACCTGTGAGATGTGGATCATTGCAACTATGTGAGACTTTCTCCAGCTTACAAACCTGAGAGAAAGCCCCTGAGAAGGGTGTGTGGTTCCTATCTGAGACAGAGCTGGAACGTAGAAATGACCTCCTCCATTCAGAGAGTTGAGAAGAACTCCAGATGATTCTCCTGTGAGAAAGGCGATCTGCAGAGTTGGACGTGCCTTTGGCTGAGCACAAGGTGAACGTGTGAAATCCCAAAGTGTTGAGTGCATCATCATGAGAACAGAAATGAAGATGATGTATTAGCCTCCTTTGTGTAGAAGAGTTGACGAGAAACTCCAAATGACTATCTTGTGTGATGCAGTGGGAAAGAAGATCTGTTGAGTGGACATGTCTGTGGACGAGCACAAGTGAATGTGTGAAGAATTGGTTCTTCTGTGTAATGCAGTCAGCCAGAGATATAGACATTCCTATGGATGTGCCCCTAGTGGATGAACACTAGTGGGTGTATAAGATCCCTTGCTATATTGTTCAAGAGTCAGACCTACCTATAGCACTAATTGTAATGTAAAGGGTACAGGTTGGCCCCACCTTAATGTGACTAGTAATTAATGTAAAAGATAATTAATCTGGTTAATATTAATTATATTATAAGCTAGTGAGGTCGACCCTGTTGTGCCAATAAACACTTCTATTGACAGGTTTAGGTTAGTATAAGTAAAGGTAAATTCTCCATTGAGGAAACATATCTTTCACATGTGTTTGGAAATTTCAGCATATACATCCTCTTGGGAAAAGTGCGCACCTCTCTTGGGCGCTAGTCTTCTAGGGTTTGAGCACCCTCTTGTGTGCTAGGTCTTATTGGTGGTGAAGGTATTTCTCTTGAAGAATATAGCAAAGGATTTGGCTGGGTTTTCTTCCCTTGTTGAGAAGGGTTTCCCAGGATACTTTTTGTGTTCTTGTGCATGGTGCTTCTTCTTGTGATCTGGGTTGCTGCAACATTAATGGTTAAATGCAAAAAATGGAATGAACTATATGCTTAACCTAGCTTATTGAAATATCAACACCAGAGGCTTGCACTGGAGAGAGAGGACGTTCCACTAGAGAAAACTTGGCAGGCCAGGACCCAGGGGGGTCTTGCCCTCCCACCATGATGTTGGCCCTTGATGTCATCACTCAGAGCCTTGACATCACCTAGTTGAGGTATCCATCTTGAGGACGGTTTTGGTTGGCACGTGTGGCAGTTCCCGAGGGGTTTTGAGCCCCAACGTTTCACTTAGAGGGCTAATGTTCCAGCAAGGAGGCTAACGTCACCGCAGGAGGGGCATGACATCACCCTAAAAAGATAAAATTAGGGTTTTATTTGACAATTTTTTGTAAAATTGGATTTTCTCATGTAAACTAGCCATGTCGGCCTTTTTGACCTAATTTTGTAATTAAAGGTCATTTTGATTGTATAAATAAGGGGTTTGACCCTTGTTTTTTTTCATCATTCTTTCACTCACACAAGTGAGGTCTGAAATTCGGCTCCCTTGGGGTTTATTGGCTGAAATTAAGTGGTGCGCAACTCTTGGAGGAGGCTAAATTTAGTATTTTTTGGCATTTTCTTGGTGGAAAGTCTTTAACTAGGCTATTGGCTAGATTATTTTTGGTGAATGTAAGTGAATTTCTGCAATTCTTCTTTACTTTGAATGGTTATAGTAAATTTATTTTGCATTTTACGAAGATTATGAAGTTACTAGCTTAAAACCCTAGGAGATCAAGCACATGTTATTGTCCTTGCCTTAATAGCTTTTCACCTACTAGATTTTTCTAGAAAGCTTATCCTTTGAAGCATTGTGCTAGAGCCCTACCATTGTAGCACTCTAGCATCATTTGCTTCATCAAACCTTTATTTGTTTCAAGCTTGAGCTAAAGAAGAAGGAAAACAGCTAGGGCCTAGGGTTACCTACTTCCTAGTAGCTGTTTTCCTTCTAGGGTTTGTTGATTGAGGCCTTGGGTTACCAACATCTCAACCTAAGCATAACCTACCCATCCCAACCTTTTCTAACCCTCTCTCACCTCTCACCCTCTCACCCCCTTCAAAAAGTGACGCCCTAGGGGAAAGTTATGCCCTCCTTGAGGGTGGGACATGGCACCTTGGATGTTCCTTGGTTATTGAGCCTCTCTCTTGGTAGTGTGCTCTCCCTTACCCTCCACTTCCCTCCTTAACTCATCTTTCTCTCCTTCCCTCATTTATTACACTCCACCCCTTCCCTTTCCTCCAAGTGGTGCGCCCTCNAAAATAATTAAAAAAAAAATTATTTACTCCTCTCCACTCCTTTGGCATGTATCCCATAGCCTCCCACTACTCTTTTGCTTGATCCCAACATCCCCTCACCCATCTACACCCTAGATCTAAGATCTAAACCCTAGATGGTGCGCCCTAGCCTTTAGGATCTCTTCTTTTGCTTGGTGGTGGACACTTGGCATTGATCCAAGATAGGTAGGTTTGCCTCTCCAAGTATAAATAGATCCCTCTCCTCACTCCCAACTCACCATATCTTGAGCTATTGTTATGCTACTTGATTTTCCACTCTCTCTCTCTCTCTCTTCTTATTCCATTTTTTTCCATTCTTTTGCTCTTAGGGTTTTGGAGCAAGTATTTCTCCAAGATCCACTTTCTTGAGTAATAATAAAGGAGAAACTTTGGAGGATTTTGGAAGAGCTACAAGTATTTGGGTTCTTGCATCAATGAGGTAAATTTGTTTTAATTTAATATGATGGTGGCATGAATGGA
>JASDQU010683680.1:40632-58154 GCA_032191745.1 Picea mariana
TCTTGATTAAATGTCAGTTCCATACCCTCATACATGATAGAATCCAGTGGAAACATTGCAATCTTGCCAATCTTGAAATCCTGAAAACTGTTAAGTCTGCTGAATTTTGAATGGGACTTAAAATTCTACTTTCTCCATATGAAGTCCAATGAGGTTGGAACCACTCTCAAACATCTTGAAACAATTAATGGTTTAACATTACCATTAATTACTACCCTCAGCTGCACACCAAAACACCTTACAACTCGAACTTGTTACTTCGGTTTTAGGGGGTTTTAGAGGGCTTTAGGTTTCTGGGACCAAATCAGCCGGTTTATGACCAAACTGGCCGGTTTGGTCATAAACCGGCCGGCCTGTTCGGTTTATTGACCGGTTTGAACCGGTCGACCATCAAACCGGTCAAACCAGCCGGTTTCGGTTTCGGTTCAACGATTTTTAAAACTATGGTTTTGTAGATCTATATATGTGGTTAGCTAGATAGGGTGCAAATATTTCATCTTATTAGTTTAACCCTCCATATTATCTATTGTATGCATGCCATTGTGTTAGATCTTGCAGGTTTGGCTTCAAGGGTTTCATTAGGAATGCCTCAAGGAAGAGTCCTCCTTTGAAGACTCACATACACTCCTCTCTTTCTCTATCTATTCTCTTTCTCTATATGCTTTCATTCCATACATATTTTCAGCTAGCTTAACATAGTTTAATGGTCACCAAAATATAATATTTTTATCAAAAATTTTCAAGAAAAATTTTTGCCCTAAAAGACAAAAGTTTTTCTTCACTTGTATTGTTGTGTGTAGCATTTCCAACAAAGATACCTTGCTGGTTTTTGCAGGTTTCAGATCTGGTTGAAGGGGTTTGGCTACCCAAAAACGTCCACACAACACTCCAAGACCCTCCTACAAGATTGGTAGCTATTTCTCAACCTTCTCTTTCATTTCTAGGGCTTCTTGTTCATAGATCTTCCTCTTTGCTTGCTGGTTTAGTGGCTCATTGGTGTGGGAGAAGGAGTGGTACGACCTCCTCCCACGTATGACCCTTGGGGTAGCTTAGGTCAAGTGTAGATCTTGCATTTCTTTCAATTTTTGGCACTTCTTGAGCTAAGACGCGGGGTTTGGTAGATGTTGAGCATCTCCCAAACCTAGGATGTGGGGTTTGGTAGATGTTGAGCATCTCCCAAACCTAAGACGTGGGGTAGTGGTTTGCTTGTTGGGTTTGCTTGTTTATTTCCTTAGCTTATCTCTCTTGCTTGCTTTTCTCTCTCCTTTTTTCAAGTTATTTCTAAGTTAAGCAAGCTTAATAATTGCCTACCTATTGGGAGAGGAATACCCCAAGTGGTAAGGCTAGGGTTTTAGTATGTGTTATTGATTCCTAATGCTTAATGGTTTAAAATAATCTAGATCTAGATCTCACACACACTAATCTTTAGTTTAAGCCTATTGGGCATAATCAACTTAACTAGATTTACTTGCATGCTTAAGCTTCCTAAAGATTGATCTTTCTTTTATATGCTTAAATCTAATATTTTGAATGTTTAATGCTTCAATAGTTAGGTGAGTGGTTTCCTTTTCATGCTACAAAATCTTAAGACCATTTGCCAACACACTTGAAGTAATGCTCTTTGGATAAGTTGATAGTTTAGGCAATGCTTAAATCTTCTCTTTTTTGTCATACTTAATGCTTGGATCATAATGCTATTACCCAACATAAGATAAGTGTGTTAGTTTTTCATTTCTTGTTGGCAAGTTGTTCTTGCCCTTGTGATTTGGTCTCATTCATAGCAAGCTACATATTGGTGAACTAAGTAATTGCTCTCACATAGCTTATATGTGTTAATGCCTTTCATTTTCAAGCTTAAGCAACACAAATTTGAGCTGAAGTGAGTTTCGGCCATAGCAACAAATCACATTTTTAAGACATCCTAAAATTGTCAAAACACTCTAAAATACACCTAAAAGTCTGCCTAATTGATATATTAACTTAATAGACTTAATAGGGTACCTTAGACCACCATCTTCACCATCTAAAACGGGGATTGAGGAGGGCAACGAAAGGTGATAGGCCAGGGACGGTCTCACGGCACAAAGGAGTGTCATTTCCCTAAAAACTCAATCTTTCGGGCTGACTGTGACAGCTAGGGTTGGCCTCGTTGCCATACTATCTTGAGCATCCAACAACCATTTGACAATAGGGGGAGGAGGTTTCGATGAAACACTTAATAAGGGTAATTAAAACTTTTCAATGTTAAGAACCCTTAATCATTTAATAACCTTGGGCTTAATCATCTAATAATACTTTGTGGGTTTAATAAATAAGAGTGTGGATAGTCTCGATCATCTTAATGCACTTGAGCTTTAATCTTTAAATCTTCTAAAGTGTCTTTGTGGTTGTGTTGATGATGAACTTGACATCTTGGTGATAAACTTATGATAATGCCTTGATCTTCTTGTATCCTGCACATACATTTAAACGTGGTCAGCTTGCTTATTGTATCATTCTATCTTTTTACTTGTACCTAGTATTCATTGGATTTAATTATTCTTTTGTAAATCTTGTAATCATATTGTAACGAAACACCCTAACATCTAGTTGACCCCTTGCCCAACCTTAGGTACTAGTCTTTCCCTAGGGAAAGGTCTTGCTTGACATGCTAACCCTTGCATCTTGCATTACTGCCTTAGCATCATAGGATAGACTCCCTCTAACTTTAAGAAATTAAAAACAACTCCTAGAACTTAACGCTAAATCTTATCTAGTAACTAGGGACTACCCCCCTTGGCTTCCCTAGGAGTGAGCCTAGACGGAAGAGGTTCCAGTCAAAGTGACAGCGTGGGCTGTGAACCTAGGCATTGTGCCTTCAAGGACACACTAAGTGAGCCAGACTTAGTTCACGTTTGCAAGTGTGTATAAGGACGACAACAGACCCCTTGCCCAATCTATAGGCACTAGTCTTAGTTGCCCTTTAGGGAAAGGTTTTGACTGTCATTGAAATTGTGCATTTGCATTATTGCTTGCCATATAGGTTAGTCTCCCTCTAACTTAATAACTAAAATTAACTCCTAGAACACATTAATCAACTTACATAGTAAGTAGGGTCTACCCCCCTTGGCTTCCCTTGGAGTGAGCCTAGACGAAAGAAGTCCAAGTCGAGATGACAGTGGGTTTGGACTTAGGCATTGTGCCTCGAAGGGCACACCAAGTGGGTTGGAGACTTCTCCACGCTTGTAGGTGTGTCTAAGGACAACAACACATCCCTAAGCATATTAGGGTTTGATTTGATGATGTTGGACTTGGAGATGATGTCACACCTCTTTGGAGAGGTTATGGATCTTTCTTCACCTATGACGTCGCACCCTAGCTCTTGGATGTTGCACTTATGATGATGACGTCATGCTTAGATGCTAGTTGATCTGACCTAGCATGGGATCATCATTCTTGACAACGACTTGGCACTTGATGGTGATGAGAGATGACCCTTGGGTGACAAACATGACTATTGATGATGCTTGCATCTTTTCATGGAGGGATGTGGTCTTTGGAGGCACCTTTACACCTTTAGAGCATGATGTCATAGCCTTTGGAGGCTTTTACACTCACACATGTCACCTTTTGAGGAGATGTTTTAATGTATTTTTGTTATATCTTTATGATTGAGGCTATTTTGGGGGTCGACCATGACCTTTCCAACTTGTATCGTGCATATTTTATGTTTAGGGGCTTTGGAGGGTTTGTAGCACTAGGTTTACCTCATATAAGAATGCTAGCTCCTCATTTGTCAAATCATATCTCACACTTCTGGAGAATCATCATTACTTGTCTTCTTTTCCCTCTCTTAATCATGGAGTACTTATGCTTACTTTAGGAGGATTGACCTAGTGGATGATTTTCTTGTTTTGGTGGATGTTTCATGAAACTAGGGTTTCTTCATGCATAACAACTTGGTCTAGTAAGTGGTCTCTTCCAAGTATTTATGTTTTATTCATGGTATTTAAGTAAATGCTCTATTAAAACGGTAATAAGTTGCATGTTATCTTGTTTCGTTGGATAATTTTTGCTAGAAACCCTAGAGAAGTATTGTAATTGGTCAAGATTAGGGATTGTGAGTGGACATCCCCTTGACCTTGTTTTTGAGGTTAAAATCTAGGGTTTGACCTAGTTCCACTTGACCATTTGCTAGACACTAGAGGAGTTCGACGAGACCTAGGGTTTATAAGTGGATAAACTCTAGGGTTTGTTTCCTAGAAGGTTTGAACTCGACTTATGATTGGATAAACCTAGGGTTTAATATTCAAGTCTTTACCTTTAGCATCCTCTTCAAGTTGTTGCATGACTCCATATGCCCAAGGACTTAAAGAAGGGACTAATCATTTTATTGGTACAAGTTATAATAATCCCTAGTTTAGCTTCTTTCTCTCGACGCTTTGTGTTAGTTTAGGGTCTTTGCATTTGCATCTTCATCTACTATCATTCCTAGTCTAACATCTTGCATTTACTATTTGGAATCATCTCTAACATAGTCATTGCTACAATAATTGCATTTTCAACCAATGGAACTTGTCATATTGCAATCAATTAACATAGTTTCATGCTCTTTCTCTCATGCAACCATTGGTTAATGGTTTATAACTCTTTTACTTGGTATTTGGCATATTTTCCATAGTTTTTTTGTTGATTTTAGAGTTGACTTATTGCTGTTGTTATAAACTTGTTACATGCTCAAGTATCTTATCTATAATTCAAGTTTATTTACAACTTTTTCTTTTTCTTTTGATAGCTAGTGTTTTGGGGCATTGAATTTACTTTCTAAGCTTAATAAACCTCATGGATTGTCTCACTAACACCCCTCACACATGCATAATCAACTTGCCTTGTCTGATTTACCATAACCTTGCCCATAACATTGACCTAGCTAAATCAAGCATCCAAGATAGGGGGCTGTAGGCTTTCCTTAGCTTTCTATAGGATCCCTTGAGGTTGCTAGGGAAGCGTCCCTTGTGTTGGATCTTCTATCCTTCACTAAAATGTGGGAAGTACTTGCTTAGGTGATAGTGGCAATTACTTCCATGTGTTGCACTAGTTTAGCATCTTGTGAAGGCTTTGTACAAGTGCTAGATTTTGTGATAACATTTTAGCGTTGTTGCTGGGGTATAATGTCCCCCACCTCTTGATGAAGAGGTTATGAGAGACTTAGTAGTCTAGTTGTCCCCACTAGACTATAGTCTCATGCATCAGGGGGACAAAGACAACCCAAAGCCATTACCTAAGAACAACTTTATAATATTAAGTTGATTTTGGGGGAAAAAGGTAACTAAAGGAAAGAAAAGAACATGTGAGGAAAAGCTAGGAGTTAACCCTAGGGGTTGACTAACTCAACAGAGAAATAGATCTTGAGTATAAAAGAGGGGGAGGGCGCACTTTTCACTCATTCTGGATTATTATTACATTTTGCATATGGGCTCTTGAGCACAAAGGAATTTTGAGGGTTTTGAGATTACAAACCCTAGAGATCAACTCGATGGTGAAAGATCCCACCTCTCTTGGTCCAAGCTTGGTCTTGGGGGTGAAATACTCCTCCCACACCATTCTGCAACAACTACAGGTACCATCTATCAACCAAGGAAGGAACAATGCCCAACCTAGGGGGTTTCTAGCAAGGGGGGTGCACCATTGGAAGAAGGAGAGTTCGATCCAGGCAGTAGAGGAGGATTTTGTGCATTTGGACTTCTGGGTTTTCTCTGTAGGGCCTCAATCATCATTTCTAGACTATTTTGGGAGAGGCTTACTTGCCATATGATTTATTAGAGCTTGGCACGAGTTGGAGAGAAGGAGGGCGCACTGCAGAAAGGTGTTTCATCAGTTTGGAGGAGCATATCTTCATTATTCAGTTGGAGACTTCACCATGGGGTTTATCTTTCCTTGATCTACACTTTTAGCCAGTTTCATAGCATTTGGAGGTTCCTAGTAGTGAGGCCGAAATATTGGGTCTCTTCAGTCATCTAGGAGGGTGCAACCCAGTTTGGGGTTTCAACTATAGGAGGAGCAGATCTCTGTCATTCATCTTGAGACTTCAGGAGGGGGTTTGTCTTGCCCCAATCTACCATTCCAGCCAGTTTCAAAGTATTTGGAGGTCTCCAGCAGCAGGGCCGAAATATTGAGTATATTCAGCCATCTAGAAGGGCGCAACTCAGCTAGGGGGGTTTGGATTTGATCCCTAGAAGGAGAGAAATTAGTCTTGTGCTTTACATCAACTTATTATCTTACCTTTGGAGGCTTATATCTTCAGTCTTGAGCATTTTGTAGCAGCTATTATTCCAGTGGGATATTCTTATTGGTATTCTTCCAGATCTGTAGATCTGTTGTATCAAGATCTCTATATTATCTAAATAAAGGTCAGATATGAGTTATTTGGTTCCATATTGGTATTTCTTGTTGTATCTTGTCTTTCCTTAAGATATATCTTCAAATCCATATCTACATGCTTTGATCTCATAAACATAAACCCTAATGCGCAACTTCATGAGTAAACCTGCAAGCACACAACTAAACAATAGTAAACAATGAACAATTAGTGTTTCCATCGAAAAAATTGGCTTGGGAACATTACATGGGGAGAATTGAGTCATTTTGTGATAACATGTTGTATCTATGTCATGAAAGTCACCTAGGACTTGCATCTGGCCTCATTTGCAAACACTTGGGGGATTTGAACACTGGTCTCTGCATTAAGACAGACCCGATCACTTCTCTGCTTGCTACTAGACTACATTCTCGTGGGAAAATGTTGCTTTATTTTTTCCTAGTTAGCTGAAAATCTCCTTTCAGTTTCTTGTATGATAGATTTTACATTTGAAGGATAACAATTCACTATCAATGATTGCAGTCTAGGAAGTTTGAGGACTTTTCCTAGAGATGTGTGAGATGGTGGCCTTTATAGGTTGCTTACTATTCCTATGGGGCTTGTACATGGCGATGAGAAGTTGGGGGAGCCTTCTAGTTTTGAGGAGGCATATGCAAAGCATGTATGGAAAATGCCCAATTAGATAGACATTGGTCTTGGTAGTTCACCATCCATTTATTTCTAAAGATCATAAACTTATTTTCTAGGTCCCTCCCCTTCTATCTTAAAAGAACCAGCCTAAAGTGAGAGAAAGAGTTGTTATGGTAACAATGGACAACCTTCCTAATGTTGAAGATTTGCAACTTCGGGTAGTCATTCTTCACAAGAAAGTGCAAGAAGACCCATCTACACCATTACAAAAACCATAGGAAGAAATTGAAGACCTAGAATAAGAAGTTGGCCCCAGACAGACGCTCAGATTAGTATAAATACAAGACTGGATCATTTCATTTGGATAGGAAAACAATTCTCCTTTTTGTAGTGCGCACAAGGCAGTTGCAACTGCAGTCATGCTATTTCTCTATATCTTGGTTCTAGTTATCTTGGAGAGTGCAACACTCTTGGAGAAGCTCTTGCTTGGTTGTTCTTGGCTATCTTATTGAGGCGCTAGCCTTGGGAAGTACTTTCTTTGTATGGTATTTTGATCTGGTAATGGTGATGTACTGGAAATATCTTGGAGTGAATTCTTCTATAAGAAAGGTTGCTAGGTTTTCTCCCAAGGTTGGGTTTCCCAGGATAAACTCTTGTGTTCTTGTGTCTACTGTGCATGGTTAATATTTCTAGATCTTGTTATTTCAGCTGCATTGTTATAGTTGAGATTTCCAATGTATAGTTATTCTATGATAACTGTTGTATGAAAATGAATCTTGTTATTAATCATAAAGCAATAACTATCAGATCTGAGAATCATAAAAATCAACATGGATCAAAGCTAATTGAAATATTGCCACTGCACAGTTTTTGTTTGCCGCTGCACAAACCTGAACTTGTCAAGATTGTTGAGCAACTTATTGGAGGATGCTGAGATTAATTTTTCCTTAGATCAACTCACCCTAGCCTAGCGCACCTCCTGGTAGTCTCAGATTTCAACTTAGTGAAAGTTGAATTTTTACCTAAAACCCACTACTGCAGTTGCAACAACCTTCTTTGTGAAGCTCACTGAGCATTTATTGGGCTGAGTTGAGGAATTTTTTTTATATAGAGCAAGTTGCCTTGCCCTAGCACACCTACTGCACTTCTCAGATTGACTTTCCGTCAAAATTGAAATTTTTAGGTTTTTCAGGCTTATTGACATTTTCCTGGACATTGAACTTTCTACTATCTTGATTTTGTGATTTCTTCATATATTGATGGTGTCCAGTTTCAGATTCAAAGACAAGATAGATGGTACTACAAATTTCAGAGCTATGCATTTGTATATGTTTCCAAATTATATCATTTAGTAGAGTAGGAGGGTGTTTGTAGGGGATGTACAAGGGACCTTGTCCAAGCAATGACCCAAAGGGATCATTGGATCTAGTGCATTTAGAGGAATAATGCACCCACCCTAGCAATTCAGAGTCCCGGTCCAAGGTTTGATTGATGTATTTTGATTTTCCACCTAGGCATTGTGCCTCCAAGGACACACTAAGTGAGCAGGACTTGGCTCACGTTTGCAAGTGTGTATATGGACGACAACACACATCAAAGTCTCTAAATATAAATGAACAATAGGATTAACAACAAGCTAGATAAATCCTATCCTACTAGATGATAACATCCTTTCAAAGGCTAAGATAACAAATCCAATGAAGAAATTAGGCAAATATTACCTCATAGATTAAACACAAATTGACATCAAGCATCCACACACATGTATAACACACCTTCTTGACCTCCAAAGTCTCTTTATTCCAAATGAAAAGTATTACAATAGTACAACTACAAGCAACAATCCCCAAACTCCAACTAGTTTGCAAAGGGAGAGAGCTCGTATATATAGCAAGAGGAGAGAATCCCCAAGAGAGGAGGGGGCACCAAGTGTACATGAGAGGGCAACCAAGTGTAAAGAAATGGCAGCCAAGTGGTGGGAGATGGTTACCACCTTTCTTATTGACCCAAAGTATGACAAGTGTGAAGGAGGGAGGTGGGAGGGACGCCACCTCTCAAAAAGGTAGGCAGCCCACTCTAAGATGCGCCACCTCCTCAAGAGGGGTGCACTTCCATTTGGGCACATGCTTAAATCTTGATTAAAACTCACCCAATCAACCTCAATCAAATCATACTTGTCTCTTATGACTGCCACCTTGCCTTTTGAGGCTTTATTTGTTTAAAACATGTTCCCACATGTTTCCCAAAATTTAGCATTTGCTGATTTTATATGATTTTATTTGACTTTTTTGAGTTTTTTAATGTAAAATTGATTTTCAAGTGATTACAATCACTAATTTTACTCAACCAAGTGGATACTTCGGTAATATGGGTACTCTAGGTCCAAAAATGAGCACCCCTAAGGCATATGAAGTCCCCTAGTACCACTTTTTTAATACAACTTTATTTTTTAATTAAAAATTCCCGTTTTGCGAAATTTTTTTAATTAACTGAAAAATTTTAAAAATCCTAAGGGGGACTTAACACATTTCCATAAGACTTTAGGAGTATGTTTAGCATGGTAATATACATTAGACACTAGGCTTAGATCCACACTGCTCATCACTCTCAGCAGTGGGTCACCCTCGAGTTGGGACTAAACTCCACTCGGGTAAAGGGATTCCTAACCAGGATGATGTATCTCAAACAACAGGAAAGACTCCGTTACAGGTGCCAACTCAAACTAACAACCTACAATCCCTCATTCCCCACATGCTTGTCCCGCCCAAGGAAGTGTGCCCCTTCTCTGCTTAACAGTTCCTCGGCTGCCCCACTTCCTTTCCAGGCTTCAACAACAGGCCGAACATGAAGTCTCACAGCCCTGTAGCTATAGTTTAGCACCTTCGGAAATCAATTCCCAACAGTTATCTCACCTAGAGAGATTGGTCACGGGCCTGACAACTCGCCTCTTCAATATCCCATGGGCTTGACAGCCCGCTTCTTCAGTCCAGCTTCCAAGCTAACCAAGTACACAAAAAGGTATGGGTAGAGATACTGGTTCAGGTACAGTTACAGGAAGGTACAAAGGTCAGCTGACTGAGTGAGTGAATGATCATGGAGTGATTGCATGAATGATTGGAAAATGAACTAATTCCAAACTATATGTATGCATGATCCCAAATTGACACTTGTCATGTTGGGAGCTACTTTGGCCCACTTGTCCCCATCCTTAGAACTTAGGATAAAATAATTATCCATACTTTATACTTTAAGGAATATTAATATAATATTTCTTTTTGGCTTAAGCTCCTTAGATTAACCCTTTTCCTTAACTTTTAGCCCCTGTCTTTCCCCAACTAGTGGAGTTTAGTCCCCCATACTCTTTTATCGTGGCCAGTGTGCGCACAACGATGTATTTTATATTGATGATGAGACATATACAAAAATAGGCTCACTGACCTTCAACATCTAGGCTCTTCGGCCTAATCATCACATAAGCCTTCTAGCTTATAATAAACTGGCTCAACAGTCTATAAAACACAACATATACACAAAGGCTCCCTGGCCTCAAAATCGCACGCACTGATATTTGTTGCGCGTAGTATCCTGGAATGTGCACACTTCATCATTTTACTGCGCAGTACATGTGCGCACTATGCGATGGAAGGTGCATACAAAAATGATATCAAACAACTCACCAGCTTAACTACATTTGCATTTACATTTACAATTGGGTTCGGCCTAGGGGTATTGCAATCCCCTCCCCTTATTTATGCACTGTCCTCGGTGCATTATGTACACATATACAACCAAAATTTCAAAAATCCTCATAAATATGCGGGTATTCTGTCCGCATTGCATCCTCATGCTCTCAAGTAGCGTCCTCAGGATCGTACCAAGTCCATTGGACCATTACAAGCCCTATGGATCGATTCCGAAACTGTTTGATTTTTCGGTCCAGAATGTGTATCGGATGTACTTGGAAAGCGCATTCTTGCTCCACCTGAATCACATTCCAATCAATAACATGATTAGCATCAGGTATATATTTCTTGAGCAATGATACATGGAATACATTATGAACAGACATAGATGCAGGAAATGCAATCATATAAGCTACTGGACCAATCCTCTCTAGGATTTCAAATGGCTCACAATAGCGAACTGCCAACTTTGAACAATTTTCCAACTTCAAGGAACTTCGGTTGGCCTTAACCTTCAAGAATACATGATCACCCACTTTAAATTCCCTGTGAGTTCTGCCCTTATTAGCATAGCTTTTCTGGTTGTCTTGGGAAGCCTTTAAATTTTGTTTTATTTTCAACATTTGCTCCTCCATTTCCTTGAGTAAATCTGGCCCAATCACTGCTCTATCTGTTGGGTTATCCCAACTTACTGGTGTTTTTCACTTTCTGCCATAATGTGCCTCAAATGGGCTCATCTTTAGAGATGTTTGGTACCCATTGTTTAAGAAAACTCTACTAAGTGTAGGTAGTCTTCTCATTTTGATGGTTTATCCATCACATACATCCTCAACATATCTTCAATCACTTGATTCACCCTCTTTGTTTGTCCGTCTGACTCTAGATGATAATCTGTACTAAAATTCAAATTTGTTCCAAATCCCTTAAATAATCTCTTCCAAAAATTTGAGGTAAATTTTGGATCTCTGTCAGACACAATTGTCTTGGGTATATCATGTAATCGAGCAATTTCTCTCATATAAACATCAACAATGTTGACTGCCTTGTGAGTGAGCTTTACTGAAATAAAATGGGCAGCTTTAGTAAGCTTATCCACCACTACCATGATAAAATCATGTTGCTTGTTTGTTCTGGGCAGTTTGGTGATGGAATCCATTGTTACAACTTCCCATTTCCACTCAGTAATGGGTAATGGCTGTAGCAAACTAGCTAGGTGTTTATACTCAAGCTTTACCTTTTGACATTCCAAATATTTGGCAATAAAATCAACAACTTCTTTCTTCATGCCTGGCTAATAATATTGGCTTTTGACAGCTACAATAGTTTTCTGATAACCTGGGTGCCCAGAATAAGGTACATTATGCATTTCTCTCATTATCAGATTTTTCAATTCATGGGAATTTGGTACATAAATTCTGCCCCTGTATATGAAAATTTCATCATTTTCTAGCTTATAGTCCTCAATTTTCTGCTGCAAATTACCTTGCTGTAATTTTACCACTAATTTTTTGTATTGCAAACCTAATTTTGCAGCTTCCAAAATTTTGTCTTTCAAATTTGATTGGTACATGCTTATCGTTGTAGCATGCAACTCATGCAATCTTCTGTTGAGTGCATCAACCACTTTGTTCTCTTTCCCCTTGATATGCTTTATATCAATGTCATATTCACTGAGAAATTCTAACCATCTGCTTTGCCTAGCATTTAGAGCTAGCTGATCAAATAAATATTTCAGACCATTATGGTCTTTCCTCAGCTCAAACCTTTTCCCCATGAGGTAGTGCCTCCACTTCCTCAAGGCATGCACTATGGCTGCCAACTCCAAATCATGAGTGGCATAGTGCCTTTCATGCTCCTTCAACTTCCTTGATTCATAACATACAACAAACCCATTTTGACTGAGGACTCCACCAAGTCCTTCTTTACATGCAACTGTGCATACAATGAAGTCTTCATTTGGATCTGCAATCCTTAGTATTGGAGCACTTGTTAATAATTTCTTCAGGTGTTGGAAACTCTTTTTACAATCCAATGTCCATTGAAATTTCACACCCTTCTTTTGCAAGGAAGTGATTGGGTGTGCAATCTTTGAGAATCCTTCAATAAATCTTTTATAGTAGCCTCCAAGGCCCATGAATGATCTGACCTCTGTCACATTCTTTGGCGCTGACTATTCTCTAACGGCTTCTAGCTTCTCATGATCCACTGCTATCCCATCCTCTGAAATGATATGCCCCAAATAATGAATTTGCTTTTGATAAAATGAACACTTGCTCAATTTGGCATACAACTGATGCTCCCTTAATACTTGTAATACCATCCTCAAGTGTTGTTCATGCTCTTCTTCCGACTTAGAAAATATAAGAATGTCATCTAAAAATACAATGACAAATTTATCTAAGTATTCTCTGAAAATATCATTCATTAAACACATCAAGACAACTGGTGCATTTGATAATCCAAAGGGCACCACTGTGAACTCATAACGACCATACCTTGTTCTGAAAACAGTCTTGTTGATGTCGTCTTCTTTAATTCTTACTTGATGATAACCTGACCTGAGATCAATCTTGGAGAATATTTTTGCATCTTTCAACTGATCAAAGAGGTCATCAATCATTGGGAAATGATATTTATTCTTCACAGTTACCTTGTTCAACTGCCTAAAGTCAATGCATAGTCTTAATGTTCCATCATTTTTCTTCACAAATAAAACTGGGGCACCCCAAGGTGACACACTTGGACGTATATACCCCTTCTTCAAGAGCTCTTCAAGTTGCATTTGCAACTCCTTCAATTCAGGTGTACTCATCCTGTATGGAGTCTTGGATATTGGAGCTGCTCCATGCATCAGATTTATGGAGAAATCAATGTCTCTTTTAGGTGGTAATCTTGATATTTCCTTAAACACATCTTCAAACTCTTTTGGGACTGCATAATCTTCAATATTTGACACCTTATCTTTAGCTGTCTCTTCCATATGTACTGCAAATAATTGACACCCTTTTTTGTAACATTTCTTCAGTTGCAATGTTGAAATTTCTCTAATGGTTACTGCCCAATTCCCTGCACTGTCCTTAGGTTCCCTTCCTCATCCAAGGAAGTAAATGCCTTGTTATGACAGTCTAGGATAGCATGATGTTGGTCCAACCAATCCATCCCAATTAGAAAGTCATAGGAACCTAAAGCAAGATGTTTAAATCTTCCTTGGTGTTCAGTCCATAAGACATTACTTAACCATCTCATTAACTTTTCTTTTGGCTTCGGTAGCCAGCTGCACCAACAAAGATTTTCCATGCTTGCTTCTTGGCAAATGCAAACTTTCTATCATCTTAGGATCTATATAACTATGACTAGCTCCTGAATCAATTAAAATAACAGTGGTTTGGTTGTTGATCATACCTTCCACTTCAATCATATGTGGTTGATACTCTGCTTGCTTGTTGTCCAGGGTTGCATAGATTGTTGGCAAATTTCTGCCTATGTCCTCCATTGTTTCAGCTTGCTGTACATTGTGAACAATCCTCACTTTTTCACCTCTGTGAGGGCAGTCTCTAAACATATGATCTCCTTTACAACCCCAACATTGAATAGGTGGTTGCCTTGGCCTTTGACCCCCTGTCTCAATCGTTCTGGGTTCTTTAGAAGTTGGTTGTTCCTGAGGCTTATTTCTGAAGAATGGTGGTTTAGTCCGCTTCTTCCTCTGATCCATCTTGAATTTCTTTTTGTCTTCCCAAGCTTTTTGGAAAGGTTGCCTTGCTTTTTGCTGATCATATAGGAATTTATCTCACCTTATGGTCTCCTCCAATGTCTTGGGATCATCATACTGTATTTTGTCACTGATGAATTGTTATCACACACATTGTAGCTAGGAGTAAAGACTATAAGGTAAGAGGCCAAACTGGCGTAACATGAACCTATCCAACCCAATGTCACCACGATGGGTAGGTTCTTTCTCTTTAGGGAGGGTAGGTCCAAGGGAGACGTCATCGGGCCCAAGGGAGACGTCCACGATGACCTGGGGTTTTGAAAGGGCAAAGGATAAAAGGACAAGGACAAATTCCCCCTTCACATATCACCGCCAATCAGATAGTCCCGGCTAAACAACCAATAATAAGGTATAACCAAAGAAAAGAAAAGCACCTGCTTTAGACAACACAACAAGGAAACTGATATGTGCAATCTTGGTTAGTACTTCATATAAATCAGTGACTATCTGATATTGAACATAAGCAATTTAAAAGTAAATGTTGACGAAGTAAATGTTTACAAAATAGCAATGATAAATGTATCACTTGTCAATAAATACAAGAATCATATTGCATCCAATATAATCAATCAATACTTAGTCTAATAAATGCCTTCAACTACCATTCAATTTCTCATAGACAAAGCCTTGCTGCATCAATGATATAATAGCAAGGAGTGACGTCAGCATTTAGGGTTAGTAGTTTAGGGTTTTGAGATTCAAAAGTTTTAAGAGTTTGTTTGATTAGCTTCACTTCAACGTTTGAGGACTCTCAGATCAATGCCTTAGGGTTTAATGGAGTCATAAGCGAAGGATGCAAAGGTTGAAGGAGATGAGATTTTAAAGGACTAGAGGGAAAAGTTTCAAGGTGCTTCTAAAGCAGGGCCTCAAAAAAAAACCCTAGGGGAGAGAGACTCACTCCGGTGTTGCAAAAGCAAGGTCTCATGCTTGTTATCGCACAATTTGTAGATAGGAGTAAAGGCTATAAGGTAGAAGGCCAAACTGGCGTAATATGAACCTATCCCACCCAATGTCACCACGATGGGTAGGTTCTTTTTCTTCAGGGAGGTGAGGCCCAGGGGAGACGTCCCCGGTGACCTGGGGTTTTGAAGAGGCTAAAGGATAATAAGGCCAAGATAAGGTTTTCCCCGTTTCACAAGTCACCACCAAAATAGATAGTCCCGGCTAAACAACCAATAATAAAGTAAGTCCCCAATGAAGAACACCTGCCTGGAACAAGACAACAACAAAAAGATATATGCAAGCTATATTTCAATGGGTTAGTACTTCATATAAATTAAAGACTATCTGATATTCAATATGAGCAATTTAAAGGTAAATGTCGACAAAGTCAATGTTTACAAAATAGTAATGGCAGTAATGTCACTTCATCAATAAATACTAGAATGATACAACATTCAATATAACAAACAACATCTTAACTCAATTAATGCCTTCAACTATCATTCAATTACTCAAAAGACAAAACGTTGCTACAATAAAGATGAAATATTCAATGATGATGTCAACAACTTAGGGTTAGTAAGTTAGGGTTTCAATTTCAAAAGGTTTGAGAGTGTTTAGATTCAATTCTACTTCAACGCTGGAGGTCTTGGGATCGGTGCCTTAGGGTAGAATGGAGTAAATAAGTGAAGGATGCATAGGTTGAAGGAAACAAGATTTCAAAGAACTAGAGGGAAAATTTTCAAGGCGCTTCTAAAGCAGGGCCTCAAAGACAGAACCCCAGGGGAGAGAGGCTCACTCCGGTGTTGCAAAAGCAAGGCCTCGTGCTCTCTCCTGCTTCTCGGCAAACGACTAGCTCAGATGAAGCACAAGATCAAGACAAGAAATCTTAATGAGGGAGAGTGTTGCTATAACAAAGCTCTGTCATCAAACCCTAAAGGAAAAACGGCCCTAAGTGTAGATAACCTAGGTCTGGGACGTCTTCTTCCTCTTGAATTCTAAAGGGTACGACTAGCACAAAGGGAAAGAGAAACAAGGAGTGTAGCTACGACTAGGCTCTCTTCCTCTCTTTCAATGGCTGAAGGTTTCTCTATCAGGGGACATGAGACAAGGACCTACTTGTGTGCTTGTCACCTAGGGTTTTGATTTAGCAAATTTATAAGCAATATGCAAGAAATTTAAACTACAACCATTCAATAAGAAGTTTTGTAGAAAAAACACTTACAATTCATGAAGAAATAACCATGCAAACCCTAGTTGTAACACCTTCCTTCAAGAAAAACACCATAAATGCCAAAAAATCTCTTCCTTCAACAAGTGCGCATCACTTAGTTCAACCAAAAACCCCAATAGGGTGCTAAAAATCAGACCTCACTATGAGTGAGTGAAAATTGATGATTAAAATGAGAGTCAAAACCCTCAATATATAGTGTATCAATGACCTAATTTTACTTTTTAGGTCATAAGAAGGCCGACAAGGCCATAATGTCAAAATCATACTGTTTTTACATTAAATGCTAAGTAAAAGCCCTAATCAAGCAAAAGGTGAGACGTCAAGCCCCTCTGAGGGAGATGTTAGCCCTTTTTAGGGCCAGTATAGCATCCAAAAGCAAAACGTTAGCCCTCTTTGGGCTTTTCCAAACTGCCACACGTGCCAACCACCCTGTCCATCTGCCATATGCTCATGATGACGTCATAAGCCTCCTGGTGACATCCTGGGTCATCTAGAGCCAACGTTCCACTACAAGTGGGTCAATCCCCCTAGGTCCAGCTCAGCCAAAGTGCCCCTGATGGAACGTCCTCTTCATCTCCGATGCAAAGGCCCTGATCCATCTCCATCTTGTCTTTGCCCCCTGATGGGGTCTCAACATCCATCTGGTGGGCTCTTCAGCCCCATGGAGGTCCGAACTGGTCATCTCCCCATGTGTACTGGTCCAAATGGTACCTGTTCGTCATGCATGGTCCTGTTATCCCCGATATCTAGGGATAACTAGGAGATCATGTCTCGAGGCCCACATGGTCCTAGACATGGAGTACCGAGAGCAGGAGCGACCTGAGCATGGTCCTGGAGGACCCATCTTCTTCTTCTCAGCCAGATTTGTCCTGTCAGCAGTACCAGCCTCCATCACTACCGGCTTGG
>JASDQU010683680.1:85297-99646 GCA_032191745.1 Picea mariana
ATCTAACTAATTCCATGAGACAAATTTCAACAATAATAAACTAATGGAGTTAGTTAGAAACACTTCCAAAAATAAGATAATCATGTTACTCCTATTCAATGTGGTTGATCAAGCTCCAACCCTTGATGAATTTGCAAGCAACAACTACAAGTGGTACATGTGGTTATCCAAAGTGGAACGCTCATATGCAATAAAGGCTCCATATAAATGTATCTCCAAATCTATAAGCCACTCTGCCAAGGTAGTGAGTCCACCAAAAATGTGGTCATCCATTAATGACATTCAATGGATAGTCCATACGACCCTTAAAAATAACAACTAGATATCAACCAATAATAACCCACCAGAAAGATTCACCGGACATGAGAAAAAGAGAGAACGATTCATCCACGTTGTTGAGTCCACAACACACCCTAAAATTTTAAAAATTTGGGTACCACTTTTTCTTCCTTCAAGTTCTTTTTTGTTGGAAGTAAATTTTTGCATTTCAGTTTTTGCATGTCATATAGTTTTAAAAAAAACGTCTTTTAACCTTGAGAAAAACAATTTTTTCTATGTCTTTGGGCCTTGTTTTGAACTAAAATGATTTATAATCAGCAAGTTTGGATCACTTTTGTCGCTGGACCAAAGTTAATTCTAAGCGTCGATAAGAAAGTGAAATGCGTGTGTTGATAGAAAAGTGAAATGATTGCGTCGAGGTCAAAGTAATTTAGTGTATCGATACCAAAGTGAATTTTAAGCGTAGATAGAAAAGTAAAATGTGTGTGCCAATGTGAAAGAAAATTTGTGTGTCGATGTATAATGTCACTCTAAACGTAAAATTGCTTCATCGATGATTGCCCATCAATGATCACTTTGCACTTTTCCCAAATGCAAAAGTTGAAAAGGCTAATGATGTCAAAGTTTATTTTTGCGTCGTTAGGGCTTGTTGTTGCAAATTTTGACTTTTGTTTCCATCGTTTGAAAGACCAATCAACAACCTTTCCTTGCATGATTCTTGAGGTTCCATACTACCTCTCACCCAAACTCACTTTGCAATTGGCAATTTAAAACTTATCAAAACATGAAAGTGATTAGCGATTGTCAAAAAGTAGTCTAATTGCTATTAATTCATCAATTTGGCAGTTGAAACGTCCAATCGACATTCAATCTTAAAGAATTTGAGAATCCAAATGGGTTTAATCTGGGTTTCTTAATCATGGTGCGAAGATTTGGTTTGTTGGTTATAAACTTCAAATACTTTGATTGGTTGAATTGCATAGAGCATGAAGTCGAATATTGTTAGTGAGGATTGAGCATTGTCTAGAGAGATTTCGGGGTCGTGAGCTTAATTGGTCAGTTAGGATTATCTATTCGTGTTAGAATGTCTGCTTGTGAGAAGTTTGCCTGTTTCTCTGCATGGTGAATTCACTGTTCGTGCCAAAACTGAATGCGTGTGCCAACGTTTGTGGTTCAATTGCATATTTTTCTCGATCCATCATCATAGGTATGTTTATAAAACTAATATCTTGCAATCTCGAATGTATGCTTGTCTCTGTGGCAAGTTTGGATCAGGAGGGAGGATTGATGTTCTATTTTGGTAGTATAAATCTCTGGTTTTCGATTTTTATTCCAAATTCAAATTCAATTGGTATCATAGTTTGCCTCAATTATTCTTCATTGTAGAATGTGGTGTAATCGTGTTATACTAAATATTATCGTTATGAATGGATATTATTTACTTCTTTTCTTTGTTTATATTCTATGCTTCTTTTAGGTAAAATGCCATTGATAAGAATGCCTGCTAGAACCCCTGTGAAGTCTCCTAAGTGGAAACAACCCAAATAATCGTGCGAAGCCTCCCAAAAGAAACCAATAGAGATTGAAACTTCGTTGGAGGATTATGTTCCCGTGATTCAGATACCTATACCTAAGGAACATCAACCAATGCCCATATATCAAGATACTGAAGCCAACATAGGAACACAACTCCCTTTCCCTAGATGGAATGAGTTGTATAAAATATTCTTCATAGAGGATTATCTAGAGTGATTTCTCACAGTGACCCTGATACAAGGGACATTGATGATAAGGTATACTCATGAATGCTAGGAAAATGAACTTCCCAACGAAAATGCCAAGTATTAGGATGAGGTTCAGTTGAAGCTGCAACACCCTAGTTAGCAACCTTTTACACTTTGTCTCCTGATGAACAAATGGATGTAATAAATAAGAGGTTGGCTAAGATGGAAACGATCAATAAGGAAGCAAACTAATCCAGGAGACTGGAGGAAACCAGACTTAGAGAAGAGTCTAAAAGGAAAGCAATTCAGGATGAAGAAATGAGGCAACAACAAGAAGAAGAACTGAAGAAGAAGATTGAGGAAAAGATAAGAAAGAGGCAAGAGGAATAAATTGCATAGTTGGAATTGGAGAAGAAGAGAAAATCCTCTGAAGCTGAACAAAGGAAAAAATAGTTGCAAGATGCTAGGGAAAAGAAACGACAAGAAGATGAAATCAAGAGAAAGATGGAAGAAGAAAGAATTCAATAGGAAGAGGAAGCAAAGAAAGAGGAAGAGCAAAGTTTACTTGATGAGGAACTTAGAAAGAAAATAGAGGAGAAATAGAGGCAGATGATAGAGGAACAAAGAAGAAAAGAAGAAGAAGAAAAGAAGAAATTGATGGAAGAGGAGGAAAAGAAAAAGAAAGAGGAAGAGAGGATGCACTAGGAAGCAGTGTAGGAAGGATTAAATGTTAGGACATTCCAGGGAGTGAGCAACAATAATCAGAGTAGGCCCTAGCCCAACAACAGACTCAACAAGTAACTAGACTTTCACCATAAGAGGGAGAAGGAGGAGGAGTAGACTTCATGGATACAAAAGGTAAAGGATCGATGTCCATTCGATGCCCATGACATAAGGTGCTTATCTGAGAAGCATCAAGAGCATTCAGGACATTCAGAGTGGTCCACAACCAAACCGGTAGTTCTACATTCAACCCAGGAATGTTCAAAGTGGCCATTAAGGGGCACCAACGTTTCCAAAGAATGGAAAAGCACAAGAATCCCCTTGGGAAGGGGTCCCTTGGTTGGTATCCTTGAGAACTTTGGCGACAACGTTCTTATGCACAGGTTCGTCCCTTGCAGGATTGTTCACGTTCGAAAAAAGTCTCACACATTGACTCTGGTGAACTAGTGGTATAAAAAACCACGCCTCCCAAGAGGCGGCTCCACGCTTTTGAGGGAAACAAGGGGGGTCCTTCTCGACCAGTGGAGTGGTTGGTCGGCCGCCTTGAATCAACGATCCAAAAACGATGATACAGACACAACTTGAGGCCAACTATACAAAGCAACACTCCACTAAAAATTCCTAAGAGAAACATTGCAAACAAACAACTTCTCCAAAACTTCAGCCCAGGTGGATAAGGTTTTGAGTCCAAAGCAATGAAAAAGTGGAAAGGGACCTTCCAGAAATCGACATGGGTTGATCAAGTCCCGAGACCAATGAACGAAGGAGTGAGAAGCAGTTATCTCGACCTCCACTGACTAGCCCTACTCGATGCAAGTAACCCTCACTTCGCGGGGCACCTTCAAGGGGTACTAATAGCGTGATACAATGTCTTCCTAGGGTACCACGGGAAACCCCTCGTAGTGACCTTTGAGATACCTAGGAAAAACAACTAAGGATACCAACTCGCATTCAGCGTCCGAGCGGTAAAGTTGACAGTCGGGATCGAATGTATGGGTAGGGTAGCAAAGCTCGAAGCTCCAGAAGCGTTGCCTCTCATAGAGTTAAAGACACTAATGAAACCCCCAAAATACGATCTCTCTGCAACGTTCAATCAAGCCTTGGAGGGTGATCTCCTCGACTCTTCCTTACGCGACCTTGTGTTTAACTTCTATGTTAGAGGAGGCTCTCGGCTATACTTATACGATAGTTGGATTTGATTTTGCCTATCTTAGACTCCTATGTTTGTTTATCGGCCTTGGAGAGTATTATACGTGCTTTTGCCTATTATAAAGGCGGGTATGTATGCACTCTACTCTTATGTCAAAGAAGCACATGTACACGTCCGTTGTCAAAAGGAAGAGCATATGCACTTGGAAAAACTTGGAAAAATTAGGTTTGAAGCCCAAAACAAAAAATGCAACAGAGAGATCAAAAGAAAGCCAAAAAATAATGGAAACCAAAAAGCAAATCCAATAATGACTCAAGACCATAGAAGCATCAAATACCCTTGTTTTTCTTTTAGTTTTATAAACCAAGACTGACTTCTGAGACTGCTAAGGACATAAACAAACCAATAAATCCCAAGAGGATCCTCAAAGACCAAGATGAGACATTGACCAAGCAAAATGGCAAAAAAACCTCTTTATAAGACTTGTACGCCATTGACGTCATGTGACCAAACTAATTAGGAGAGCGGCCCATTAATGTATGATGCCACGGTTTAGAGTGTGGCCCATTAAATTGCATTCAAATGTGCGAATTTAGAAGTCTGTGGGTGTATGCAACAACCATCATATGAATGAGTGAAGGGGGCAACCCCATACCATTGAATAGAATGAAGGTGACTCCTAGCATGTGACATCACCTCCACTATTGATCAACCAATAAAATGGATAACTCTCCATCATATGTAATCGCATGTGGCTTTTCCTTAAAAAGGCGACTGTATGGCTTTAACATTTGCATTCATCCCCCAAGTTCATGCGTCCAAGCATGGAACAATGAAATGTTGAAGAGCATGGCCCATATGATTTATCGATGAGAAGGTCGACTTGAGAGCCCACGACTTCATGTGTGATGGCCACCCTTAAGTATATATTATGAGATAACCCCCACACATAATAATAAAATAATTTATTCTTCATGAACGTGTGTGCTACTTTTATGCACATGGGGAAAAACACTTGTTTGAACTTTTAAGGGAATGTACCATGTTAACCTTTTTCTTAAACTTCATTTCATGTCCCCTTTCACCATACTTGTGGGAAACATTAAAAGCATGGTTAGCTTGAGCCACTAACATAAAATAATATTTAATTTTCTCCACATGTGTGCCAATGAGGAATATACTATATCAATATTTTTTACGATGAGAATAGAAGTGGTATCTCCTAGTACATCCATCATAAGCGAAAGTCAATGAAAATAGACCATGAGATGTATGAGTGTTAGGCTAGGCTAACTATGAACAACATCATCCACCATAACGCCAAGGAGCGTCTCACAACCATCAACTAAAGTATCAAATGAAACCATAAACCCCAAGACTCCATCAACTAAGATATGCCACCATGAAGAAAAAACCAAGCCATGACAATTCACCACGTAAGCCACTTCTCATCCCATGCTACTAGTAGCCACAAGCAATATTCCAACCTCTGGAAGGCTAGAATCATTATACCATCTTGTAAAAAATTTGAATTATGTTATCGAAATCAAATGTCTAACCCTCATGCAATATAAGTTGTAACATAATGCATAGTCCATAGCTCTTTGAAATGTGGATCTGGCATTCAACAAACCAAATGGCATCCTAAGATGTACAAATGTCCCCATGGTTTAATAAACTTTGTCATAAGTTGGTCCTCCTCCTTCACAAGCACTTGGTTATTAACCTGAGAAACCATACAACATAGACAATATACTTGATCTAGTAACCTTCTGTAGTGAGTGCTTCATATTTGGAAGTGGATAATTTTCTTTGAGAGACAATTGGTTCAAATTTTTGAATTCGACACAAAGCCTAATTTATCCAATCTTCTTTCTAATCGGCACTAGGTTAGCCAGCCATGATGAATGCCTTGTAGGAGCAATACTTTTAGCCTCCAACATTTTTTGCAATTCCTTCCATATGATTGGCACCAATTTTGGGTTCATGTGTCTTTGTTTTTGTTTGAAAAGTTTGGCTTCATCCTTCAATGGGATAGTATGCTGAATGATGTCTCCCATATACAGCTTGAGATAATCATAATTCCATGCAAATATATCCTTGTATTCCTAGATGAGGACTTCAATTTCTTTTCTCTCTTCGACAGGACAACCTTTTCCAATCCAGATGTGGTTCAAGATTTCTTCTGATCAAATCTTTAGGCTTACTTGTTTCTCTGGCTTTTGAACATGTCATGTTGATCAAAATTTTTTTCTAGCAGGATAAGTCCCTTGGAAAACTTACTTTCCTTTGTCGGCATGACTTCTTCATCTTCACCCTACCAATTTATCTAGTACCGAGAGAATTCCTGCAGGTTATTCAAAAATCCAATCCCCTGTGCATCATCATGCAAAGCCTACTGATGTTCAAAAATGTTTGGGACAGAGGGCTTGAAAGTGACTTCCTTTTTCTGTTTGCTTTGAATCATTTCCTCAGATGGCTGAAGAGTGGATGCAACCACAATTAGTGCATTAGCTTGAACATTCTCTTCCCTTGGGACATTGACGATAGAAAATGTATCAAAAAACTCTATCATGTCCCGTACGGCATGTTTTTTATTTCTTCAATCTGTCATTCTTTGTAGCAAATTAGCCTCTTACTCTCATTACAACTAAGTTGGAGTACCCAATCACTTTTAGCAACTTTATACCCATTTCTCTTGCCAACTCCAATYCTAACAATAAGGCTTCATAYTTTACAATATTATTTGTGTAGTCAAATTCTAATCTATAAGAGGAAAATGTGGTCTCACCTTGAGGAGATGTGAATATGATCCTTGCTCCTGCACTTGTCTTGGATCAGGCTCGTCAAAATGCATCTTCCAATAGTCTGATTGTCTTTGTTAGTTGTATTCTCCAATGGTGGAACTATAGATTGTGCCATGATAGCATAGTTTCCAGACTCATCCTTTGCACACATGAGCTCATTCATTGGCATCTTTGGGTCTTCAACATGGTACTTCATCATTGGGTCTCTGTACAATGTGATGTATCTGTTTTTGGATGTGGTTATGGTTAAGTTCATTTGAATGCTTCCACCTTTTTATCGACCAATTTTCTAAATAGCAACATACTCCATGCATCTGGGACATCAATGACCACTATGTCCAACAAAAGAGTGTCAACTAATTTACCCTGAAGATCTTTAATAAAACCACAGAGTGCACGCCTTGATCTCTCTTGAATCCATGGCACATACATTTTTGCAAGGTTGTGTGGTTTTGAGACCCAATTGATTCATGACCTCCAAAGGCATAACATTGCGGAAGCCCCGAGTCTTCATGCATTTATGAAGTAACATATCATTCACCATCAATGTGAAATAAAGGGGAGAACGACTACCATTTCGTCTTCCTTGATTCATGCCTTGAAATACTATTGGGCAATCTTCATTGGCCTCAAAACCAAAAACCTTCTTCAGCTTATCCCTTTGTGATGGGATCTTTGCTATTTCAGTTAATGGATCAACTATATTGACCTTGGAAAATTCATTAGGTAAATCCACTTTCAATGGTTTTGCAATTTCTATACCTTAATATGGCCGTTTCGATTGGGAGCTTTTGGTGGCTGTGTTTGTTATGTGAGGGCTTCCATTCGTGTGACCTCTCTAAACAACCTGTCTTCCTCCTTCGGTCTTTTGTGGGATTCCTTGATTCCTTTTGGTATAAATATTCCGTGCCTTATCCCTAAGTTCTTTGTAAGAGGGTTTTCTCCTAATACTTCCTGTACATTGTCAACAGACATATGCTTTTCAATTTTTTTTCACCCATATCTTCTTCAAAACATCATAAGATTTTCCTCCTAAAGTGCAAATGAAACTATCTTTATCAACAAGGTTCAAATCATTCAGTTCATTAGTATCCCCAAACATACCTTCTTTGATCCATCTTTTGAACTTTGGGCAAGTATCCTCAGCATGGAAAGCTTGACAATGTCTGCACCATAAGTCTTTCTCTTCATCCACCATGTTAATGGGATATATAGGGATGGGAAGTCTCAGCTCTTTTGCACCTCTATTCCTGCAAAGCTATAATTTATTTTTGGTTGATATTGACTTTGTTGTACTCTTTCCATTAGGACCATCTTGTTCTGCATTCTTGACATAGACACTTGCATTTCTCTAGAGTTTTTGACATTTTTGTTATTGCATTTGGAGTTAAATTGATAGAGTTCATTGATCCGGGCTTTGTTTCATCTCTGGAACTTGATGCTTTTGATGGATTGAGCCATTCACCTTTTCCTGAGGCCAACAAGTTCTTTTCTATGTTGATCGCCATTTCTTGAGCCTCCTTTAAAGTCTTCAGATCTTTCTCCGTTATCAAGAAAATAAATTGTCCATCAAATGCATCAATATAATATATTAGAATGGTTGCCATAGGAGACTTTTTTTGTTTGAAAAATACAACTTATATTTACAGAAAAATATTTACAAATAGAAAGGCAGAAAGAGAAAGGGTATATAGTGAACATCATAACCTCTTCTGGAGAACAACTAAAGCTGAAATATAATTTGAGAAAGCAGTGGGGCTAAGAGCTTGGACATCCTTCATCAATAGGCCCCCCTTAGCCAGGAGCTGATGGTGTATCTCATCCCACCACACAGAGCAAAAGGCACACAATGAGCTATGCTCATTCTGAAAACAAACTTGCACTGTACTTTCCAAAGGATGAATAAGGCTGAGATCCACAAACACTGGCATATCCTTGAGAAAGCAGTACGAATAAGAGAACGACCATCTCCAAACATTGCAGCATGCCCCAATGCAACTTGTTATGGAAGAGAGTTGAATACTGATCCTCAACATGGCTCCAACAATGCTTGGCAAATGAACACTCCCAAAAGATATGCTTCACAATCTTTGAGTGGGGACAAACTGAACATAACCCATTTGAAAGCTCACTCTTGGCTTGTTGAGCCTTAGAAGGGATCCCTTGATAGATCACCAACTAGGAAAAATCCACAGCTTATAAGAAAGCCAAATAGACCACACACTATGAAGTTTAGGGTTTAGGGTAAGTGAAATTAGGTCTTAGGTGTAATCTTTAATAAAATTTAAGTTTACCCTCAAAATATGCGCCATGGACCTGTAGGGTACGACTCAGTCGAGTCGGATTGGTTCATTACCAAACCAGTCCTCCTACTATTTGGATGGCTCAGTCAAAATGTGCAGTTGTCAACCTGGCCGACACTGACTTGGTCGGTTCGGTACCAAACTGGTATTCGTACTGTTTAAATCGCTAAGTCGGAATGTGCAGGGGTTAACTCAGCTGAGTCCGAGTTTTAAAACCTTGCTAATTGTTTGTTTATTTTTTGTTTCTATATTTTGGAAAGGGGTCCCCTTTATGCCRTTTTATTGCAATCCCTTGAGTTGTCTCTTGAAATTTTGGGGGCTCTTTAGSCATCCCCAAGAATTGTCTCCATGCCCTCTGCTTTCCTTCCTTCATCTCTAAACCTTGGTGGAACATAACATTTTTGTAGTACGTTGGAGTATATAGTTGGTAGATAGATTTTTTCAAGTAATTGTGAATGGTAATTTTTTAGGTACACCTGAGTAGATATAGTCCAGGTAAGGAGTTCTCATTATAAATGAAGTGGACAAAGACTAAACTCGGAGCAAAAGTCACGGCAATGCCCATTTTTCTGGAGATGACTTTCTCATTAATAGACTACTTGACTATTAGTCTCTTACTAAGTATACTAACTKATTAATCTATTACAATGATATTGATTGATAACAGGGTATATYGATGATTGATATTTGAGAAGAGTTTTAACTTTTCTTTGTCAATGGGCTAATAATTATTTTTGGTGATCTTTTCTTCTCCCTAACAGCTGGACAGGTGATAAAGCCTTAAGGGAGCTTCAGGCAGCTGGGATCTCACAAGATTATTTCCCAATCTTACAASAATGTGCCATCAAGGTTCTGGCCAGAAAGTTATTTGAAGTTGTATAAGTTTTACTGGCTTCAATATAAGGCTTGACTATTAATTACTGAATCCACATTTTTGCTGCAGGCAATCAAAGCTGCTTCAGAGACAGAAGAAGACGGATTTCACTTAAGTGGTCTCTCAGCATCTACTCTTGAAGGTAAAATCATCTGCCATCATTGATAATGTGTAGTCTGTGTTTCTTCAGCACTATGTTTAACACTTAAAGTGATCGTGGAAACTATGCAGGCCTTTTCTCTTCACTGACTTATTTCTTCTCTGAAAACGCACTTCGAGCATCTGAGTATCAATTGGGCCTTCAGAGATATGTTAAGCGAGATGAAGGTGAGAAGCTGCAGTGGAAATAAAAAAGGATAAAGTATATATCTTTCTTTTAAGGAGAATTATTTTGTTCTTGTATAAACTTCTGATGCTTTGAAAGTGTCCAGAAATGGCTGTGCAAGGTTGGACACATTCTTTCAGCCTGTGGTGTCTAAACCCTGCTGTTGTCTTCAAGGAAATAGCTGAGGCTTCAGCGTCAGTTATTCTTACGTCTGGGTAATAGCTTATGGTCGAAAGACTTGTATGCTTTCTCATCGTTGATTCTAAATTTGAAAATTAAACTTCCTTGCAGTAAAAGCTAAGGGTAGGAAAATGTCTCACTTGTATGTAATGGCTTTATCTTCTTGGAGATATAATCCTGTCTTCCCATTTTTACATATTCTATTTTTGGTATGCATAGTCTTAGACAATTACTGTATCATGTCAAAACTGCAATGAAAGTGATTAGTCTTTAGTACAATTTATGGAGCACCAAATCTTATAGATTCACAATGCAATGTAGGCTGTAAATGGTGAGAGTGAACTTGGGTTCTAGTACCTTCTGTACAAATTAAATTGCTTTTCGATTGATAGCTTTCATTACCCAAAATTTTCCCATGAAATGTGAAACTAAATATAGGACAACTGCATTTTACTGGAACTTCAGTTGCACTCTCTGGAAGCATAGCATGTGATGGATTTGCTATTGCCTTTTGTGATTTGCAGAACTCTTTCACCTATGAATTCATTTGCTTCTGAACTTGGAGTCCCATTTGAAATTTGCATGGAAGCACCTCATGTCATCAACTTGGATTCCCAGGTCCATGGTGTATTTTGATTTTCTATTGATTTTCTCTACTGATAATTTAATGCCTAGAAATGACCCATAGTCTACTGTCTTTGCAGGTTTGGGCTGCTGCTGTTGCTGCAGGTCCAGGAAATGTGTCGTTAAATGCCAGCTATAAAACTGCAGACGGTTATGCATTTCAGGAAAGCCTTTGTAGAATAAAGATTGCCTTCATTTTGTGAAGTTCACAATATGTTTCTTCTGATCTCTCTGGTTTTCTATCTTATTTTCTTTTCTTTGATGGATGTACAGGATGCACTTGGAGGTGCGTTGGAGGAAATATGCAAGGTCGTACCAGATGGCATTCTTGTTTTCTTTCCTAGCTATAAGTTAATGGAGAAACTCTGCAACCGATGGAAGGCAACTGGCCAATGGACTCGATTAAATCAACAAAAACCCCTTTTTGTTGGTAATATATATTTCAAAATTTACTATGATTCTGAAAGTTTTAAGTAGAACCATCTTGAAGCTGTTGAAAATGTTGTTTGTTACCTACCACTTGAACAACTTTCTGTACAATTTTTAGCCTACACATTTTCTATTTATTTATATTTACCGGCAGAAGGAAAACAGCTATTAAAGCTTTTTCCTTCTAATCTAAGGACACAAGCAACCCAATGCCTGCCTTTTTTGATGTCTGTATGCAAGAGTAAATGAATTCTTGGTGAACTAAAAATGGTCTATAGGATCAGGTGATGTTTTGAGATGCAACATTTGCATGGCGATTTGACCTCTTATTTTATGAATTTTAAGTGCAAAGCATTTTTTTATTTTAAGTTATATGTTCTCAAATAATGATATAATATACAAGATTTTAACCCTTAGTGTGTGTGGGGTTGTGTGTACATGCGGGTGTGTGTATCATTTAGTTCTTTTCCTAGACCTGGAATTAACAGAGCTGCATAAATCTCTTAATTTCAATACTTTGGAAAATAGTGTCTTGTATTACATAAGTTTAAGCAGGTGCTTTGTTATAATTCATGAAGTCTTGCATATTTACATAGTTGTAACTCAAAATTTTCAGAACCGAGGGGAAATCAGGACAATTTTGAGCCAATACTCAGTGGTTACTATAGTGCTATTCGTGGAGAAAAGAAAAGAGTTGTTCGTAAATTGAAGGATGGTCGTAAGCAAGCGCCTAATCTTGGTAGTTCCAAAGATGGCCTTGACGTTAGGTCCAAAGGAGGGGCTGCTTTTCTAGCAGTATGTCGAGGAAAGGTGGCTTCTTATCCTTTACACATTTGTAACCACTAACATTGATTCATTGCATTTTATTTTCTGGGCTGTAACAATTATACACTAGCATCAGCCATTACTATATATTGAGAATGACTATTTTTGATATTTGTATCATGCAACTTTTTAGCTATATTTCTCACATATACACCTATTCAATCTACTACTCAAAAGGAATCAATCATAGATACTATAAAGAGCTTGTGGAATCACATAGATGGGATAATATTTTGTAAATTTAAAACCAGCAAGAATAATGGTGTGTGAGTGGAAAATGCTTTCAAACACCCTCTCATTCACTACTACACAGCTGAGTTAAAGACTAAGTCACCTGGTTCGAGTTTGTGTTCGAAATCGACGACCTTCCAGTTTGATAATAAAAAAATTGGTAATAAAATTCGACATTAAATTCGAGAAACTAATAAAGTTCAAAATTAAAAATATATAAATAAACTTCAATATACTCATTAAACAAATGAAAATAAAAATAAAAATAAACTTGTACTCTTTAAACAAATAAGAAAAATAAATAAAAATAAGCTTGTTCACTTTTTCAAAATTTAAAATGTTATGTTATGTTTCAAATGTGTGGGTATTTTCTATGTTAAATACGCATTTTGAAATTTTCAATATAAATCAAAAGTTTTAATTCTCGGGTTTTATATAGTTTCATATAGATAGATGTTGGAGGCAATCAGATAGGTGGGGCATTGTATCGAACGAAGGGGAAGGTCTAAAGTCCGACCCAAGGGTAATCCTCGAAATGGATTAAATTTTGAAAATTTTAATTTAATTAATTTTTAAAATTCCAAATGGTTTAAATTTGAAACAAGATGTTGACTTAAACGTTGTCGTCTCTGCGACTCTTCCCTTTYATTCATGTCGCTGCCATCGTTGAAGTAGCCACCTTCACCCCTCTACACATGGTATCTTATCTATCTATRTAGTTTCATATARATAGATGTTGGAGGCAARCGGATAGGTGGGACATTGTATCCAACGAAGGGGAAGGTATAAAGTCYGACACACGAGTAAATTCCTGAAATGGTTTAAATTTTSAAAATTTTAATTTAATTCAAAATTTTTCATTCCGAATGGTTTAAATTTGGAACAAGATGTTGACTTAAAYGCTGTCGTCTYCGCAACTCTTCCYCTTCATTCATGTTGCTGCCATCATTGAAGTAGCCACCTTCACCATGGTACACCGCAGTCGAACCCTAGATCTTGTATGTTGTAACTCGACGTTGAGTTTGTGAGAGAGGGGAATCTGAAGGGGGTGGCGTTGTGTTCATGAGAGGAATGTTCACCATCCAGTTCGTGAGAGATCGGTAGAGGAGGGAGAAAATGCAACCCCTGGGAGGAAAGAATGAATCGAAGGGTTTAATTTTAATTTTTTTAACCTTTAACCTTTCAAAAACCAAACCTCAACCAGCTTCAACACAATACCAGGCGAATTTAATGGCGAACTTCAATGAATTAATTTGAAACCACTTGATGTTTAGTGAATTTTGAATTTGAAGGTTCAAATTTGCCGAACCTGGGGACTAAGGTTAAAGGCATGGTTTCAAAGACATGTTTAGAGTCATAAAAGGGGCTTTAGTTTGGGAACTCTAGAGTTAATTGTTGAAATTAGTGCAACTATTCTCTCAGATGATGGCATAAGACCCTAGCTGAGATCTAGGGCCCCTAGTACACTCCATGGGTTTTTGGTTTGGGACCAAGCAGTTAGAGCCATGGCAAAAGTCCCTAGTGAGGGCACCGAATATTTTGCTAGGGTTCTTGGTCAAGGACCAAGCAGTAAGTCCCTAGATGTGTTCTAGGGCCCCTGGATGTGTTCCGGGGAATCCTTGCTCGGTGGTTGGATTGATCCTTGGATGTGTTCCTTGGTGGTTGATGATGTAAGTCCCTGGATGTGTTCTAGGGAATCCTTGCTTAAACGCTTGGGTTGATCCTTGGTCTTGTACCTTGGTGGATAAAGACTCTAGATGTGTTCTAGGGCCCCCAGATGTGTTCTGGGGTATATCCTGGTTTGGGACCAGGTGGTTCTTGGTTGTGTACCAAGATGTGATGATGTGTGATCTTCTTCTTCTCTCTTGGGATGGT
>JASDQU010683681.1:11436-27418 GCA_032191745.1 Picea mariana
GGCCCAGTTGCCGATTCAGCCAACATAAAAAAAATAAAAAAATAAATACATAGTACAATTTTTTATATTTAGATGTGGTGATTGGTGAAAGATATGGTGATTGGTGAAATTCATTGATTATGTAATTAATTCTACATATTGAAAGACGTGAAGGGAGCAATAACACTTCAATTCTATCAACCAATTAAAAATTAGAAACACAAATATTTTTATTATATCCAAAAATATATATTTGTTTTCCTATGTTAAACATTACTTTGCATACACAAATTTATGGTAAAAAGCAAATTAATATCACATCAAAAACAATCTCATTGCTATAGTCCCTTGGTAGGGACTAATAAGATATGGAGAAAGGAAAGAATTAAAAACATTAAAAAGAGAACACAAATATGATGAAATTAATGGAACTAAAAGATTAGAAAGACGAGCTTAGATCAAATATTAATCCAGAGATAAAACCATACAAGATCCAAACATAATAAGGGGAAAGAGTTGTGAGGGCTATACAGAGATGGAAGTTGTTGAAAGTAATGAAGAGATGAGGGAGTTTAATTATACAATAAGCCAAAGATTAAGATTCAAGATAGGGTAAAATTAAACGATATTAAATTCAAAGAGTTAAACTAAAGAGGTAAGGGAAAAACACCCATGAGATAAGGCTTTAGCGAAAAGAAGACACTGAAGGGAAAAATTTGATTGCAAGGACAAGAAAAGAGGGAGATAAACCAAGGGAATAAAAGCGAATCCTAATGTTCAAGGTGATAAATGGTGAGCTTCTAGGATTGGCTAAGTTTGTAGCTATCCTCATGATTGAAATTATTAGGATCTTTTTCAATTTCGATCGCTTCTCGAATGAGGCGAGAGGAGTAATAGGGGGTGGAGGTGAGAATTTTTGTTTGGTAAAAAAAAAATGAGGTTTTTAGATTTGGATGCGTGTTTGACAATAGATAATTTGGAGATATGGTTGTGGGAAGTATAAACTATATTCTCTTTAAGGTGGGCTTTGAAGAATCTACCAGTTTGTCCTATGTAATATTTTTCACATGAGCACAAAATTTGGTAAATGTTTTCTCCAAGCATTAGGTTGGGTTTGTCTTTAGCAGTCGTAAAAAGTTGTTTCAAGGATTTAAAGAGTTTGAAGATGGTTTTGATATTCTTCTTAGTTGAGAGTGATGAGATGAGATCTATGGTGCCTTGGCTATAGGGAAGGGTGATGAGGGTACAAGACAGGGAAGAGGAGAATAATTTGGGTTTAGGTTTGGAGGCTAGCAAGAGGGCTTGGTTGATTTGAGAGTGAGAGTATCCATTAGACAAAAGGGCCTTGGTTAGGTGAGGTTTCTCAATTGCAAAGAATTGAGGGGATGGGATGTGGTTTGCTTGAGTTATCAGGGCATTAAGGACAACATATTTTTGAGTCGGATGATGGTGGAAACTAGCATGGAGGTATCTGTCAGTATGGGTCTTCTTCATGTAAAATGGGTGGGAAAAGGAGCCATCAGGAATATGAGAGATAAGAACATCCAAGAAGGGGATGGAACTGTCACTTTGCGTTTCCATAGTACATTTGATGTGAGGAGAGAGAATGTTAAGATGGAGGAAGAAAGAGGTAAGGTTGGTAGGGCCACGAGGCCAAATAAAAAAGGTTTCGTCTACAAATTGAAATCAACATTTGGGTTTGAGATGAAATTTGTTAAGGGCTATGGACTCAAAATGTTACATAAGTATATTGGCAACCACATGTGATAAGGAAGATCCCATGACTATATCTTCTATTTGTTGATAAAAGACTCCTTTGAAGGCGAAGAAGGGTGAAGAGTGGCATATTTCGATTAGGTTAAGACTCTCAAGGTCTACGAGTTTGGAGATGAGGGTGATGGCTTTCGAAACAAGGATTTTGGTGAACAAAGAAACGACATCAAAGATGACCATGATGTCGTGATCATCAAGGTTCATATTTCGTGTTTTTTGAATGAAATCGGTGGAATATTTAATGAAAGAGGAGGTTTTTATGACAAAGAGTTGAAGCTTATTGGCCAAAAATCAGGAAAGGGCATGGGTGGGGGCTCCAATGATGCTCACGATAGGCCTGATGGGAGTGTTTTTTTTTTTTATGTATTTTGGGTTTCCCTTAGATCCTTATCACATGTGGTTTCCAATATCTTTATGGAAAATTTTGAGTCCATAGCCCCTAACAAATTTCATCTCAAACCCAAATGTTGGTTTAGGTTTTTACATGACACCTTTATTATTTGGCCTCATGGCCCTACCAACCTTACCTCTTTATTCCTGTATCTTAATAGTATCTCTCCTATCATCCAATTTACTATGGAAACCCAAAACGACAGTTCCATCCATTTCTTGGATGTTCTTATCTCTCATCTTCCCGATGGCTCCCTATCCTACTGAGTTTACAGGAAGAAGTACCATACCGACATATACCTCCACTCTTGTTCCCACCATCATCTCGCTCAAAAATCCATTGTCCTTAATACCCTTCTAACATGAGCCAACCGCATCTCAACCCCTCAATTCTTCATGGAGGAGAAATCCCACCTAACGAAGGACCTTTTATCCAATGGATACTCTCACTCTCAAATCAACCAAGCACTCTTCCTGGCCTCCAAACCTAAACCTAAATTAATCTCCTCCTCCCTACCTTGTGCCCTCGTCACCCTTGTTGAACACACCACCCACACTAAGAGGGGGGGTGAATTAGTGTGTGGAATTTTTCTAACTTTTCTTATTTACAAGCTAGCGATTAAAACATATTTGAATAGATTAAGAACAATCAAATCATAATCACAATGGACATAGAAGATACCAGATGTTTGTATATAATTTATATGAATATATGTGAATATAATAATAAGGATTTTCCCAACACCATCTAATTTGTTTTAGCACCAACTCAAGTAAGGATCACCAACTCCTCGGAGAGCACCAACTCTCAAGCAAGACCAATCTTGTTGATAGAGCATAGTCTATCCAACTAGATTTTAACCAACTCTAGTAGTAGTGATTCATTAATGAATCAATTATGTTTCATGATCAGAGGTATACAATCAACACTCATCACTGCACTTCATCTTCTCTCTGAAATTCACGCCTTCTTCACTTCTTCTTTCCTCTGATATTCATGCCTTCTTCAGTTCTTCTTCTCTCTAATATTCACACGGACCTTAGGTTTGTATCCCCTTCATTTTCTCTGCAGGCTGCTCTTTCTCAACAAGCCTATCTTTTCCACAAGCACATCTACTTGTCAATCACACCTCCAAGTGAACCAATCATTGTTTTATTTAATATGCTCAAAACTTCTTTTAAGTTATTGGGACGACTTGTGAAACAAGTTATAACTAACTTGTTCATTTACAACAATTTTTGGGACCACCAGAGATCATCGCTCCGGGTCTTCAACTCTAAATCGGGCATCCCCTTTTACTTTCATAAATTGATCACAGGCATGGATCGATTTCCTTTGTCTCCGTGATAACATAAATTAGTGCTTCCTTCAAACCATGTTCATATGATCTTAGGCATAGAACCATAGGCTTATTAATTTAAGCGACACATTCCATTATGCTTTTTTTTTTTAAAATCTCTTTACCATATGACCAATGGCGTTAATCAAACGTTAGGTAAGACGAGTGCTTATCAATTCGACAGTCACGATTCAACCTCCCGATGAGATGGACGATTGTCGGGACTTCGGGAATTTGCCCTTTAGGAATTCGAGACTTGCAACATGCCAAATCTCCCCTAGTGAATTTCATCGAATAGATCGGACGATTGACATTTACTTTGCATAACCAGATCAATGGTCATATTTGATCCTTAGACCTACACTTCATTTCTTAATCCAACAGCCAGGACTTAATCAAGCAATGAGATGGATGGCCACCATTTACTCCATGAATTCATCTATTATACTTACACTATCCTTCCACTGTGTTTTGATCGATGGTTGCATGTATGCAACTGAAAAACAGATCGACAGTCGAGATCTCCTTCAGGTCTGTAGACTTTGGAGATTTCAAGTCTCAACCCCTTCTTTCCTCCGTACGTCAATCTTCCAGAGCTTACAAACCACTGATGCATGTCCCTCTCGAATTAATGGTTGAGATCTCCTTTGGGTCTCCGGACTTCAGATATTTTAAATCTCAACCCCTTCTTTCCTCTGGAGTGATCACCTGTTGAGTAAGTCATAAACGGTGGAGACTGCTTGTTGTCATTTAACACTTTCACTTACACTATCCTTCCACTATAGTAGATTAATAGATGAGAATGCTCTCAAAGTGATCTTCATATCGTACATCTCATGTCCACTTCGAGACTTTGGGACTTTGGGCAAGTGCTGCTGGTAAAACTCCTGAAGAAAAACTCTCGTAGTAATGTAACTTGCTTACGTCAATTGATGATGTGCCATGAGATGAGTAGCTATCATGTGTCACTCGGATTCGTGATTTGCATGTACCTGAAATGTCAAATCAACTTGACACTTGTCACTGTTTGATTGCGCTATGTGTCCTTGCTGACGTAGTTTTGATCATGTGGATCTCCTCATGTGACACATGTTCATCTCCTTGATCTAACGGTCAGGATAGTATCGAAGGGTATATCAGATCAATGAATGAGAGTGACTTCAGACCTTCATCCGAGACTTCGGGACTTTTAACATTGCTTGTTGGTGAAACTCCCGAAGCAATTCTCCCAGAGTGACGTAACTTGCTTATGTCACTTGTTGACATGGCATGAGCCAATTTACTCTTGACGCTTTTCATCATCCGATTATGGAATATGTATGTGGACGTGGTCTTCTGACATGGTCTTCCACGTGTTCTTACTAACATGGTCTTCCACATGTCCTTGTTGATGTGGTCTCCTGCACGTCCTTGCTGACATGGCATGTTGACGTAGATCTCCCATACATCCTTGCTAACATNTCCAATGGTCATCGTATGTCCTCCGAATCCGATGATCCTTATTTATTTCTGATTTCTGGGCTTCGGGTATTTTGAATCTCAAATTGAATTCTTGAAGTGAGATTTCTTCGGAGCATAAACTCCTTGCAAATTTAGACCTGTACTAAACTTTGTTCGTCGATCATGTTCTTAGATTGATGGCTCGATCTGTGTACGGTGTTTCTCTTCTAGATTATACTATCCTACCACTTAGAATGATCCAACGACTGACAAGTATTAGGTCAATCGAATTCTCAATCGTTTCTCCCCGCTTATCCTGTCCTTCCACTCAAAAGTGATCCAACGGTTGTGAAGATTCTCGAAGCAGATCCACGATCAAGGATGATTGCGGAACTACAACTTGCGAGTGATTTAACTCGTCACACAAACTCCTCAATTGGAAGTTGTGCATTGTTGGTGAGTCAACCACAATCATCGATCTTCGAAGCTATAAGGTCAGACGGTCATGACTAATTGCGGGATTGGAACTAGTGTGAAATTTAATTCTCCTTTTGATCTCTGCAATTCATCCCTGTCATTGATCTGGCGATTGCGCATCCGACGGTCACGACTTAATCTGACTTAAATTGATCACTTGTTGTATCAAACACAGTCATTGATATTCGAGTCTATGAAATCTGACAATCTAGACCAATTGCGAGATTATAACTAACGGGTTGTTTAATTCTTCTTTCACTCCCCACAATTCATCCCTGTCGTTGATCTAGCTTGCAGATTCGATGGTCACGATCCTCCAATGCTCCTCAAGCCCAGGGTCACTCATATGATCGACGTTCATAATATGAGATGATCGACATGGTCGATTTCTTGATTGGATGGCTGCTGAGGCTTCTCACCTTTTCCTATGCATTGGTCGACTTCTCAGTCTTTCCATCGATTGGAGGATATTTCTAAAATGTGTTCTTCATTCGCTAACTCTTCTGAGCTTTTATCATAGGAACATTGTTGATCCTATCGTGATCAACAATAATCATGAATTGGTTCATATTGTTCATTGCTTCTGCTAACTGATATATTGTGCAGTGCACTCTTCCTTCTGAGCTTTGATCTTCATTCCCTTATGTACTGCATTTTCCCTTCTGAGATTTGATCTTCATACTGTTCGCTTCTTCAACTAACTTATATACTGTTGGCATCAATGACAATCTCATCTTTGGTAAATCACAATGATAATTCATTATAACAAAAAATCAACACAATGATTGTTGACATCAATGACAATATGTCCAACAATATCCCCCTTTGTCATTGAGGGAAACACACTAACTTCATATACAAAACTCCCCCTATGATGATGCAGTTCTCTTATGAAGTTTTCCTTTTATGAAGTTTCTCTCCCCCTTTGACATCAATGGAAAAGGGTTTTCGTACATGTTGTAAAGCTATGTATGTTACTGACTAGAATTTGAACTTGGGTAACACTTCTTACAATTATGTTCTGATTGACATAAATGAATGACCGCCCCTGTCGATATTCTCTCTCTCTTCTTTTGACTACTCTCCCCCTTTGTTTCTGAAAAGGTAGCTCTTCCTGACAAGGTTTCTTCCCCTGTTAATTTACTAACTTCTCATCTCAGTTGATTGGGATTTTTGTGTTTCAATTGAGTAGTCTTCTTGATACTAATTTTTGTAGTGATCAAGTCTTTTCAAAACTCAGTCTAATTACTTTCTTATTTACTAACCAAAATTCTTTCCCTGAGTTTTTATTGACTATTCTCCCCCTTTGTTTCTAAAAGAGTAGCTTTTTCTGATAGGGTCTATCCTCTTGTTATCTCTATAGGATGTCATGTACATTATTTTGTACATCAGAATGTTGATTCTATGGATGTCATTGTCCTACTGGAACACTGCACAATTGTAGCTCACATTATTCAAACAACTCTTCGATCTACCCATTGATTCTCATCGATCTCTAACCAGATGTATCCATATTTATCCAATATGCTTCTTTATTGTACATTGCTCTTAAGTTGTCTGGGAAAGTTTATACTATTCTTGTCACATGATTGCAATTCTTTTTGCAGCACTTGACTTCACTCTTGTTCACTTGTTCAGTCTTTTCTATCCACATCTGTGAGTGTCCTGATTTCTTGATATTTGTTCTCTGATCTTCTATTACTGCAACTTCATTTTTCTTCCATATTTCATTTACTCCTTTTTTCGTATTGTAAGAATCATTTCTCATTGATTGTTTTCTTGAGTTCCAATAGTTACTGGGTTTGTGGCTATATCCACCACAACTGTAGCATCTCATAGTGTAACAATGTGCAGCAATATGTCCAACATGATTGCAGTTCCAACATCTTATACTGTTGTTGAACCTACCAAATTGTTTTCTTCCATGATGCCTACAATCCAAGGCTTTATGTCCATATTCATTACAAGAAAAACAATAACTATTAAAAACATTTTCATACCTTATTTGATTCATCCATGAAGGTGTCTCTATTATAAACTTTCTTTGAGGTATATGAGTAGATTTTGGATGTCTTCCTTGATCTTATCTTCTAAATTTTGTAGTGTTTCTTTCATTTCTTGAACATGAACAACCTGAGTCATACCTGCTTTCACTTTTTACAAATGAAGGAGTTGTGTTAGACCTGTCTTCTTTCTTTACAAATGAAGGAGTTGTGTCAGACCTGTCTTCATCCTTTACAAATGAAGGACTTGTGTCAGACTGATTTTCACCTTTTACAAATGAAGGACCTGCATCAGGTTTCTTAGGAGTACTGATTTCTTCACTGTTGTATCCAAGACCGGATTTGTCATTTGGTGATCTCTGAATATCCAAGATCTTATCTAGGGTCATGGAACTATTCATAAACTTGATTTGGGTGTTTGACTTCTAAACCTTCATTCTGAGATTCACAACTTTTGCTTCCAGCTTATAAAATGATTCTTCCTTTTTGTTCAGCTGGTTCCTCACTACCTCCTCTCTTATTTTGGCTTCTTCAAGTTGGATTTTAAGATTGACATAACTTTCCCTTATTTCTTTTAGATCTGCAAGACTTTTGCTTGGTTCATCATCTTCCTTCTTTTCTTCTTTTGCTTGACCGATTTCATTTTTCAGTCTCTCGATCTCCTCTTCCTTTTCTTGACCCATTTCATTTTTCAGTCTCTCCATCTCCTCTTCGTTTTCTTGATTGATTTCATTTTTCAGTCTCTCAATCTCCTCTTCCTTTTATTTTGTTAGATCAACAACTTTTGTTTTCAATCTTTTGATCTCTTCTTCTTTGTTTTCTAACTGAATCTTTTTCTCTGATATGATTTCTTCATTGTCTTTGAGCTTTTCTTTTATTTCCAGGATATGCCTTTGATTGCTAAGCTCATCATCTTCCTTCTTCTTTTCTTTTACTTGACTAATTTATTTCTTCAGCTTCTCTATCTCCTCTTCTTTTTCTTCTAACTGATTATCCTTCTCATATATTATCTTTTCATTTTTCTTGAGCACTTCCTTTATTTCCAAGATATGATTTTGACTCTTTTCAAGAAATTCTTTAGTGTATTCATGAAGATAGCTATAGTATGGATCATTATGGTCATAACAGTATTCAAAGAGACTCCAATCAACCTTTTGTTTGGCCTTTGATAGTTCTTCTTCTACTTCTTCCATGAGATAAATGCTAACATAACATTCTTTTATTGTATCTAAGTCTTCTTCTTTACTTGCAGGGGAGGATTCAATATCAACATTATTGCAATCAAAATATTGTGGAGATTCTTTACCTTTATTGATGACTAAGTCTTCCTCTTCATTCTTGATAGGAATGTCTTATGTGTCTTGTCTTTTGATTTGATACATCTCTTCTAGCTTCAGCCATAAGTCCTTGGCAGATATGCATAGTCCTATGCTTGCCTTGACTGTATCTGATAATCCATTGAGAAGAATCTTCAATGCCACTTCATTGTTCTTCCTTGCTTTTCTTTGGACTGTAATTTTGGATAGGTTCTTTGATGTAGTTAAGTCCCAGAGATTTCTTACAACTGAATTCCAAACTTCATATCCTTTTGAATTCAAATACTATTTCATATTTTCTCTCCATGATGAATAATTTGTTCCATCAAATAAGGGAGCTTCAATTGCAGAGAGAGCCATATGTCCACCCATTTATTCAAAATCTGCCTTCCAGTGTTTAAATTGTGTTTTGAAGGAACCCGCTCTGATACCAATTGTTGAACACACCACCCACACTACTAGGGGGGGTGAATTAGTGTGTGGACTTTCTATAACTTTTCTTCTTTTCAATTTAGCGATTAAAACATATTTGAACAGATTAAGAACAATCAAATCATAATAAAAATGGACACAAAAGATACCAAATGTTTGTATATAATTTATATGAATATATGTGAATATAATAATAAGGATTTTCCCAGCACCAACTAATTTTTTTCAGCACTAACTGAAGTAAGGAGCACCAACTCCTCACAAAGCACCAACTCTCAAGCAAGACCCAGCTTGCTACAAGACCCAACTTGTTGATAGAGCATAGTCTATACAACTAGATTTTAACCAACTCTAGTAAAAATGATTCATTAATGAATCAATTTTGTTTCATGATCAGAGGTATACAATCAACACTCATCACTGCACTTCATCTTCTCTCTGAAATTCGCGCCTTCCTCACTTTGTCTTTCCTTTGATATTCACACCTTCTTCAGTTCTTCTTCTCTCTGATATTCGCACGGACCTCAGCTCTTTATCCCCTTCATTTTCTCTACAGGCCGCTCTTTCTCAGCGAGCCTATCTTTTCCACAAGCACATCTGCTTGCCAAGCACACCTCCAAGTGAACCAATTATGGTTGTATTTATGCTTGTTTATTCTCAAAACTTGTTTTAAATTATTGGTCTGACTTGTGCAACAAGTTATAACTAACTTGTTCATTTACAACAAATTTTGGGACCAACATAGATCATCGTTCCAGGTCTTCAACTTTAAACCGGGCATTCCCTTTTACTTTCATAAATCAATCACAAGCATGGATCAATTTCCTTTGTCTCTGTGATAACAAAAATCGATGATTCCTTCAAACCATGTTCATATGATCATAGGCATAGAACCATAGGATTATCAATTTAAGTGATGCGTTCCATTCTATTTTTTTTTTTTAAATATCTTTACCATATGACCAATGGAGTTAATCAAACGTTAGGTGAGATGAGCTCTTATCAATTCGACGGTCATGATTCAACCTCCAGATGATATGGATGATTGTCGGGACTTCAGAACTTCGAGACTTGCAACATGTCAAATCTCCCCAAGCGAATTTCGCCGAATAGATCGGACAATTGACGTTTACTTTGCGGAACCAGATCAATGGTCAGATTCGATCCTTGGACCTATAATTCATTTCTTAATCAAACGGCCAGGACTTAATCAAGCAATGATATAGATGGCCACCATTTACTCTGTGAATTCGTCTATTACACTTATGCTATCCTTCCACTGTATTTTGATCAACAGTTGTGAGTATGCAACCGAACAATAGATCGACGATCCATATCTCCTTCGAGTCTCCGTACTTTAGATATTTTGAGTCTCAACCCCTTCTTTCCTCCGTACGTCAATATTTCGGAGCTAACAAACCACTGACATGTGTCCCTCTTGGATTAACGATTGAGATCTCCTTAGGGTCTCCAGACTTAAGAGATTTCAAATCTCAACCCCTTATTTCCTCCAGAGTTATCACTTTTAAGTAAGTCATAAATGGTGGAGACCACTCACTGTTGGTTAATGCTTCCACTTACACTATCCTTCCACTATAGTAGATCGACGGACGAGAATGATCCTGAAGTGATCTTTAGATTAGAATTCTCGTGTCCACTTCGGAACTTCAACATTCAGGACTTTAGGACTTTGGGCAAGTGTTGGTGTTAAAACTCCTAAAGAAAAACTCTCGTAGTGACGTAGCTTGCTTACATCACTTGATGACATGTCACGAGCTGAGTAGTTGTCACATGTCAGTCAGATTTGTGATTCACACATACCTGAAATGCCGAATCAACTTGACACTTGTCATTATCTGATTGCACGATGTGTCCTTGCTAACGTAGTTTTGCTGACGTGGATCTCCTCATGTGGCACATGTTCATCTCTTTGATCTAACGGTAATGATAGTATCGAAGGGTATCTCAGATCGACGACTGAGAGAGACTTCAAACCTTCATCCTTCGGGACTTCGATACTTTTGACATTTCTTGGTGGTGAAACTCCCAAAGCAATTCTCCCAGAGTGACGTAACTTTCTTACGTCACTTTTTGACATGGTACGAGACATTTTCCTCTTGATGTTTGTCATCATCTGATTATGCCATGTGTATATGCTAACATGGTCTTCTCACGTGGTCTGCCACATGTTCTTGATGACGTGCTCTTCCACACGTCCTTGCTGATGTGGCCTGCTAACGTAGATATCCCATATGTCCTTGCTGACGTGGTCTTCCACATTTCCTTATAGACGTGGTCTACTGCATGTCCTTGTTGACGTGGTCTACTAACCAGCAACCCTGATCCAATGGTCATTGTATGTCCTCCAAATCCGATGGTTCTTCTTCATTTTGGATTTTCTGGCTTCGGGTATTTCGAATCTCAAACTAAATTCTTGAAGTGAGATTTCTCCGGAACGTAACCTCCTTGCAACTTTAGACCCATACTAAACTTTGTTCATCGATCATGTTCTTAGATATATGGATCGATCTATCTACGATGTTTATCTTCTGGCTTATCCTATTCTTCCACTTAGAATGATCCAACGACTGACGGGTATTCGGTCAATCGAATTCTCAATCATTTTTCCTCACTTATCCTGTCCTTCCACTCGAAAGTGATCCAACAGTTGTGAAGATTCTCGAAGCAGATACATGATCAAGGATGATTGTGGAACCACAACTTGTGAGTGATTTTCTCATCACCCAAACTCTGCAATTGAAAGTTGTGCAATATTGGTGAGTCAACCACAATCGTCAATCTTCGAAGCTATAAGGTTGGACGGTCCTAACTAATTGCAGGATTGGAACTAGTGCGACATTTAATTCTCCTTTCCATCTCTGCAATTCATCCTTATCGTTGATCTGGTGATTGTGCATCCAACGATCATGACTTAATTTGACTTAAAATTATCACTTGTTGGATCAACCACAGTCGTCGATATCTGAGTCTATGAGATCTGACGATCTAGAACAATTGCAGGATTAGAACTAGCGGGTTGTTTAATTATTCTTTCGCTCCCCGCAATTCATCCCTGTCATTGATCTGGCTTGTAGATCTGAAGGTCACGATCCTCCAACGATCCTCAAGCCCATGGTCACTCATATGATTGATGTCTATAATATGAGATGATCGACATGGTCGATTTCTTGATCGGGCGACTGATGAGGCTTCTCACCTTTTCCTGTGCATTGGTAGACTTCTCAGTATTTCCATCAATCGGACGATATTTCTAGAATGTTCTCTTCATTCGCTAACTCTCCTGATATTTTATCATAGGAACATTGTTGATCCTTTCGTGATCAAAAATAATCACGAATTGCTTCATACTATTCGCTACTTCTGCTAACTGATATACTATGCAGTGCGATCTTCCTTATGAGCTTTGATCTTCATTCACTTCTGTACTTCGTTTTCCCTTCTGAGCTTTGATCTTCATACCGTTCTCTTCTTCTACTAACTGATATACTGTTGACATCAATGACAATCTCCTCTCTGGTAGATCACAATGATAATTCATTATAACAATAGATCATCACAACCACTGTTGACATCAATGACAATATGTCCAACAACCCTTCCCTATATCAAAGGATCCACAGATCGCATATAAAAAATACTTGCTAAGAAGAATATCAAAATCATCTACAAACCCTTTAAAACCCTTAAACAACATTTTAGGATAGCTAAATACAAATCTGACCCGATGCTTGGACAAGACGTTTACCAAATTTCGTGCTCATGTGGAAAATCTTACATAGGAAAAATTGTTAGATCCTTCAAAACCTTCCTTAAAGAGAGTATAGTTGATACCTCCCACAACTGTATCTCCAAATAAGTTATCATTGAAAACTCATCCAAATCCAAACACCTCATTTGTTTTGACCAAAAAACATTCTCACCTCCACCCCCTATTACTCCCGACACCTCATTCAGGAAGCCATAAAAAATGAAAAATAACCTAATAATTTCAATCACGAGGATGGATACAAACTTAGCCAATCCTAGAATCCCACCATTCATCACCTTGAACATTAGGGTTCTTTTTTATTCCCTTGGTTTGTCTCCCTCTTTTCTTGTCCTCACAATCAAATTTTTCCCTGAATCAATGTCATATTTTTGTTGAAGCATTCTCTCATGGGCATTTTTACCTTACCTCTTCACTTTAACTCTTTGAATTTAATATCATTTAATTTTACCCTATCTTAAATCTTAATCATTGCCTTATTCTATCATTAAAATCCCTCATCTCTTCATTAGTTTCAACAACTTCCATCTCTTTATTGTCCTCTCAACTCTATTTCTCTTATTATGATTGGATCTTATGTGGTTTTATCCATGGATTAATATTTGATATAAGCTCGTCTTCCTAATATTTTGGTCCCACTAATTTCATCATATGTATGTTCTTTTTTAATATTTTTAATTCTTTCCTTTCTCCATATCTTATTTCAACAAAATTATTGATTATATAACAATCTTATTTCACTATATGTTTAATTATCTATCTTAATAATCATCATTTTTCATTTCCTTTTAATTAATAATTAAACTATTCTCATATCACTGGTAACAATTGATCTAATCAGTTCTATGACTTCTACTTGTTCCCTTCTAATCATTTCATTTACTAAACCCTACTTGCATATATGATTCTTTCACATACCTCCAGTTCAGGGTGCTAATATTTCCCCAAGACTTACCAAGTTCTCCCATGGATTTCATGTTCCCCAATCAATTTTTATCTCATGAGGCAATACATCTTCCAACAACTCATGTACTAGTCCCCTCGCCTTAAAACACAACCCTAATTTTTATCATTCTGAGTATGGAATCATTCCACTTGTTCGTTTCAAAAACCCTAATGCAGAACCAATTGCTTCTCCTCAATTCTTATCCAGGATAACATCTTCTTCAACTCCTACCAAGCCCGTGGAACACATCCCTGACCTGGTTCTTACTTCCAATCTTAGCGAACCAGTCCATGGACAAGCCTCTAAGTGCGAAACCATCTGCCTCAACCCTAATCTAGATTCTAAAGATAATCCTGCAAGAATGACTTGCACATCCTTTCCCATTTCTTTTAATCCTTCCCTCACTTTACCCTCTTCAGGTAACTTTACCTCTGTCTCTGCCATTAATCCATCCCCTCCTTCCTCCAAACCTAATCCTCCCACTATCATTAAGTTGTGCTCGTTTAACCTGGACCCGCCAACCCACCAACTTCTAGAAAAAGGGTTTAACTATGCCACTGCCCCTAAGCGTATCCCAATTGAGAAAATCATTTGCACCATTGAATCCATTACCCATAACCTATCACCTCATGAAATCAAAGAAATTAGGCAATATTGTGGATGAATCCTCTATTGTTCCCTACCACCTAAACCTAATTTATCAAAATATCAACTCCTTCAGTTTTCGTTCATTGCCTAAACAACAACCCATACATCATTGTCCTCAAAGTAGATAAAGGCAATCCCATTGTTATTATGAATACCTTTGACTATGATTTTAAAATTCTTGACCTCCTTTCCTCTTCTACCTATAAACCTCTTTCTAGGAACCCTATTAACACCATTACCAACATAGTCAACAAAGACAATAAATCTTCCTCTTTGGATCCTAACATCCAAAAATGACTCATTCCTCATACCCCCCAAACCCCCAGGATATATGGGAAACCAAAAATACATAAAAAAAGACGTTCCCCTCAGATGTTTCGTGGGTGTCATTTGAGCCCCCATCCATGCCCTTTCTCGATTATTGGTCGATAAGCTTCAACCCTTTGTCGGAAAAACCTCCTCTTTCATTAAATATTCCACCGATTTCATTCAAAAAACATGGAATCTACACCTTGATGATCATGACATCATGGACATCTTTGACATTGCTTCTTTATTCACAAAAATCATTGTTTCAAAATCCCTCACCCTCATCTCCAAACTCATAGACCCCAAAACTATTAACCTAATCGAAATATTCCTCTCTTCCACCTTCTTCACCTTTAAAGGATTTTGTTATGAACAAATGGAAGGTACAGCCATGAGATCTTTCTTATCACCTGTGGTTACCAATATATTTATGGAACATTTTGAGTCCATAGCCCTTAACAACTTTCATCTTAAACCCAAATGTTGGTTTAAGTTTGTACATCGNAATTTACTATGGAAACAAAAAAGGAGACTTCCATCCCCTTCTTGGATGCTCTTATCTCTCATCTTCCTAATGGCTCCTTGTCCCACCAAGTTTATAGGAAGAAGAGCCATACTGATAGATACCTCCATGCTAGTTCCCACCATCATCCAACTAATTTTTTTTTTGTCCTTAATACCATGATAACTCGAGCCAAGTGCATCTCATCCCCTCAGTTCTTCGCAGAGGAGAAATCCCACCTAACCAATGCCCTTTTTTCCATTGGCTACTCTCGCTCTGAAATCAACCAAGCCCTCCACCTGGCCTCCAAACCTAAACCTAAATTATTCTCCTCCTCCCCACCTCGTGCCCTCATCACCCTTCCCTATATCCAAGGCATCACAGATCTCATATAAAAAATCCTATCTAAGAGTACTTTCAAAACTATCTTCAAACCCTTTAAAAAACTTAAACAACTTTTTAGGATTGCTAAAGAAAAACTAGACCCGATGCTTGGACCAAGTGTTTACCAAATTTTGTGCTCATGCAGAAAATATTACATAGGACAAACTAGTAGATCCTTCAAATCCCACCTTAAATAGCATATAGTTGATACTGTCAGTGTTTTATGGAAGCTTGCACAGGAGATCTAGCCAAAGCG
>JASDQU010683681.1:27719-44346 GCA_032191745.1 Picea mariana
GTCCCAGCTACTAGGCCATTTTAGGTACTCATGTACAATGCAACTAATGAACACTAAATAAAAGTGAGGAAAAATGGAAAACCATGTGGGAACAAAATCCCCCCTGAAAAGATAATGTATCAAAAGAAGAAAATGACAGCTGCTAGGCAACCGTGTTCTTCACTGCAAGATAATCCTGCAAATTATGAAACTTTTGCTCGCTGAAAGTCTTCGTGAAGATGTAGAAATCTTTATGGATCTGATGAAGTCCTTTGGCAACCTGTCAGGCCTTGTACTTCTTGATCATGTGGGCCCATGTGCACCTGAAAATATTCCTTTTTGGTGGAAGTGGAACCAGATTCCAATTCTGGTTCTATAAGAGTGAGTCATACTCCTTCTGCATGGCTGCTTGCCATCATGAATTTCCCACAACCCTATTGCAGTTCTGTGGATTAGTAGATTGAACCATATAGCAATGCATGGGCATCATAGGTTCTGAAGATGAAAATACATGAGAAGGCTCCTCATGATGAGATCAAGTCCTCCTCGAAACCATTGGATTCCCTACAAGGTTTCCTACTGCCTAAAGTGTGGTATGTGCCTTCTTAGGCATCTGCTAAACCTTTGGCGCTAGCTTCTTATCTGGATGTACTACCTGCTTCTTTCCATGTACAAAATCTAAGTGTATGGAATCATCTCTGATGTCTAAAACTGATGGAAGAACAAGAGTATATGCATGTTTCACTAGAGGTGCATGCAAAGTACTCTCCTTATGTGTAAGTAGAATAGCGGATTCATCATCAGAAAACTTAGTGAATTTATACAACCTTGAATTGTGATCCACCTCAGCAATTGTAATGATGGAATTGTCTTGCATGTCAATTACTGAAACTGAATCTGATGTAAATTCAACCTTTTTACCTTTCTGAGTGATTTGATAAATTGAGAACAGATTCATAAAAATCTTTGGAACATGTAGAACATTCTCAAAACTCACATTGTGGAGTTCCACTCTCCCTTCTCCTACTACTGCTACTGGAGTGTCATCCCCCATGAGAATAGGGGGACTTGAGCATGGACTCAAAGAAGAGAAAACTTCCTCTTTTGCTCCCATATGATGGGATGCACCAGAATCTATAATCCATGAATGAGATGAGGAATTAATTGCAACTAGAACATGATGATTACCTTTCTTAGGAGTAGGATCTTCTTCTTTCCACTTCTTGACTCCCTCTGGAATGAAGTTTCCAAGGTTGTTATGTTGAAGTGTATGTGCCATACAATCGATCTGTTTCTTCATGCATGTGGATTCTTCATGATTCGCTTTATTGCATTAAGTGCACTTCTTTTTCTTCTTCTTCTTGGAATCTTAAGAGTCTTTGGAACCTAAAGAATCATTAAAGGGTTTGGAATATCCCTCCTTCCCATTCTGTTTGGATGACCCTTTGCCATCATGCATGGTGAGTGCATTTACTTTGGTATCTTTCGTGAGGCCCATATGTATGAGTTTTGTCTGCTCTTGTGTAAGAGACTCAATGATCTGAGCCAACATAGGCAATTTTCAATTTGCTCCAAAAAGACATCTGCTAAAATGGAAATTGGAGACATATACAATGTATTCTAGTCCTAGCTTGGCCAATATTGTTAGAATAAGTTGTTTCTCTTGTGTAGACATATCAATACCACATTCACCCAAGCTCAATAACAAAGATTTAAATTTAGTAAATTTTTTTTGTATATTATCAAAACTTTTAGGGTCTAAGGTATTCAACTCTACCTCAAGCATATGACCTCGCATCTCATCATGATTTCCAAAGAGTCCTTCCAAGGTGGTTTAGATCTCGTTTGGAGTCTTGCATGTAGCAACATGAAACCATAAATCAATGGAGATTAACTCAAGAAGTATTCATGTGGCCTCATTCTTATGGTTCATCCATCTCATCTTCTGAATCGCTGATGTAGGTTCTATTTATGTCACCATCATCAAATTATATAGTCCTTTTCTTTTGAGTTGGAATGTCGCCTTGGGCTTCCAATAAAAATAATTGTATGGTGTGAGGATTACCACCAAGTTTGACTGTACAATACTTGTCATATCCATCTCTCCCACTGTTTCTAAGAACCCCTAAAAATTTACTCTCAATCTGCAAGTGAAAAATTAAGAAATCACGACAGAAAGGGCACTTTAAGTGAAAATTCGTATTAGTTTCAAGAGATGATCTTGCAAATTACTTTCTGAGGAAAGAGTGAGGAATCTTGCCAAATGGTTGAAAAGCCACTACAAAAATGGGTCGATTTACTTTCCACGTGGGTTGTTTCCTCAAAACCTTAATATTTTTTAGAGAAATCACTGTAGAAAGGTATGGCCACGGATTCGTATCACTTTCAAGAGTTTATATTGTGACTTACTTTCTAAGCAAACGGTGAATAATCTCGCCAAACAGTTGAAAAACCACTTCCAAAATGGACCGATTTACGTTCTTAATGGGCCATTTCCTCTAAAACGTAATATTGTGGGAGGAATAACTGTTGAAAGGTATGACCACAGATTTAACTCGTCAAAACTACGGTTTTCCTTATTCTTTGGCTTGTCTGGCTTGCTCCAAGCAGAATAGATATGATACCATGTCAGTGTTTCATGGAAAACTTCATAGGATATCTAGCTAAAGCATGCACAAACAAAGCTTATCAATAAAGGAAGAGAGTTTCAATATGGAAGAATGAGAAAATATATTCACACTACTCTAATGAGCTGAAGATTGATACATAGATCATGATCAATATGATACAATGAATGAGTAGAATACACTCATATATAGGGCAAAACATTCCATAATTAAGAAAAGCAATCAAGCAGTTAGCTTTCCTTAGGAATGTATACATGCATAATAGTGATGGTAAAAATAGAAAGTCTAAAATAGAACTAGTCAGTTAAATCCCACTGAACTAGTGTGTCGAAAATAGAAATTTCTCCAACAGATATCTCCCACAACCGTATCTCCAAATCAACTATCACTGAACACTCATCTAAATCCAAACACCTCATTTTTTTGACCAAAGAAAAATTCTTGCCTCCACCCCTATTACTCCTCTCACCTCATCTGTGAAGCCATCAAAATTGAAAAACATCCTAATAATTTCAATCATGAGGATGGCTACAAACTTATCCAATCCTAGAAGCCCACCATTCATCACCTTGAACATAAGGATTATTTTTTATTCTCTTGGTTTGTCTCCCTCTTTTCTTGTACTCACAATCTAATTTTTCCCTTCAATGTCTTCTTTTCACTGAAACCTTCTCTAATGGGTGTTTTTCCCTTACCTCTTCAGTTTAATTCTTTGTATTTAATATCATTTAATTTTACCCTATCTTGAATCTTGATCATTGCCTAATTCTATCATTAAACTCCCTCATCTCTTCATTATTTTCGACAACATCCACCTCTCATTGTATTTGCAACTCTATTTCCCTTATTGTGATTGGATCTTATATGGTTTTATCCCTGGATTAATATTTAATCTAAGATCGTCTTCCTAATATTTTGGTCACATTAATTTCATCGTATGTGTGTACTCCTTTTAATCTTTTAAATTATTTCCTTTCTCCATATCTTATTTCAACAACACTATTGATCATATAAGAATCTTATTTCTCTATATGTTTAATTATCTATCTTAACAATCATCATTTTTCATTTCCTTTTAATTGATAATTGAATTATTCTCATATCATTGGTAATAATTGATCTAATCAGTTCTACAACTTCTACTTGTCCCCTTTTGATCATTTTATTTACTAAACCCTACTTGCATCTATTATTCTTTCACTTTACTATCTTTATTTTATTATTTATCATCATTATTATCAAAGGAATCTTAATTATTTATAATATTTTGTCTTCTTAACATTCATTTTTTTTAATGATTTATCAAAAACCTATCATACTTATTTTATATCCTTAATATTCTCTCTACATCATTTATTTGATTTCAATGGCTATTTCTCCTCTTTATTAATAATAATTGATCTGAATTACTAATTCCTTGCCTCAATGATCACTTCCCATTATTTCCTTTTACATACAAACCTCAACATTCATTTCTAACATGTCAGCTTCAAATGTCCCTAATGATGGGAGGAGTGTCCACTTGAAACATTGGACATTTCAAAATATTCATACACAGTATTTCTAGAAATTTGTGGATAACATTATGACGAACTGTGGAAGCCTACATTCTCATAATCCCATAATGTCATGGACAACATTCAAACCATTTTCACAGAGTACTATAGCGGGAAAACCCCCCTATGGACTACGCTAGGGTTCAACATGTAGGCAGATCTAGCCATCTAAAAGTATCCTACCTTTATAACTACCCCAAACATATCCCACATTCATATATAAAAGACAAAATAAAAATATCAGGTACCTTTTACTCTGCGTCCGGTGTCGGTCCTTTCACGCTTGATTGATCCACTGACTACAAGCCTGATCCCAAGGCTGGCCTGTATTCACAAAAAGACAAATAGGGAACTACAAACATGCATCTCATATATAAATCATGGGTTATATGTTAGTATAAAACATAAATCAAACATAGATATTTGACACATCATATTTTGAGACAAAAAAAGTATTTCTTTTATTGATATCATAATGTTTATTTACAATGAGATCGATGACTGCTCCGCGAACCTGGTCTGGGATCCTCTTCACCAAGCTCAAACTGCGCTTCCATGTATCTTTCACCTCTCACACTTCTTCTAGGGAAATGGCATAGGCTTATGATGGAGGAAAAAGGGCTAAAATGGGAAATTTTGATGCAAATATCACAAGGTGGTTGCAAATTCTTGGTGCAAGGAGGGGATGTGAAACAGGCAGAGTTTCACTGTTCTTATGCTTGGATTTGGAATGAGACCCCAACACCTCCTTTGTATGACAAAATGATGGTTATTCGGTTGGGTGACAGGCTATAGGCGGCGGGACAGTTGAAAAAGTACCCAATAGCCCATAATCTCAACGAATTCCTTGCAACTTTTTAATTTTTGAAAGTTTTGTGGGTATACGTTGGTTGTAATGGTGCAACTAGCAAATGTATGCAATATGTAGTGGTTCAAAAAGTGTGTGTACGTGGGCAGTAGTGGTGCAGGGTGCGTACATCTTCAAAAATAGGGTTTTTAATAAGAGTTGCTCAGTGATGGCTTGGAAAAAATAGCAAGTAAGAGGGCCTGATGCCAGGTATGAATGTATGGTGCAATTTAGGGTTATAAAATATGCCCCCTAATGTGTGAGGTCAGAAGAGAATCTGGTGGCCGAAATACATTACAAAATCTTCACCAATGTACGAAGCGAGTGGGCCCGGGACCAGAGTTCGAGAGGTTCCATCTGAAAAAATAACAATTGTCTCACCGAGGTGGGCATACCCATGCTTGGGATAAATCATGGTTTCTAATAAAATACACTGTAGATCCATGTCATATAACTATATAAAGTGTAGCCGTGAGCAATACACAGTGGATCTACATCTCAAAATCCAAGTTATACATGTAAAGTATCCATCTTCAAGAAGCCAGTGACGTCTGATGGATGGAGATGAGGCCTTCAGAGCTCAAGAAACAACTTCAAGATCTTCAAAAATTAGGTAGGAGTGTAATGTGAGTGTACAAATTCACTACCCAGAGGTCTTCGATGGCTCGTCGGGAAAAAACAAGAGGATATTGATGATCAAGCAGAGAACTTCAGTGATTTTGAACAAGGACTTGATTGGACTTTAAGGATGGTCAGGCATGAGGTCAAGAGACAAACTGCAGAAAGGATGACTCAGGTTGGGTAAAAATTCCCTTGGAAAATATCACAACAAATGATCTAACTCAGTCAACATGACATTGACATAAGTTCATGATGCAGGAGGCAACACAAACTCTCCATGTGTTTGGAAGGATAACCAAACAGAGGAGGACACAACTCCATATAGCAACAACAACTTCCTAATGTCATATTAAATCCCAAAGCTCGACGAAAAATGAAAGGATGTGCTTTTTCCAAGGGCGACTCATTGTGTTTCCATAAAAAGAAAATAAATTTCCCATCCTCTTTTTGGGGTATTTTTTTATTTTTTTTTGTTTTTTTCAATATTTTGAAGAGATTGAAAAAGAATAAAAGAATGCTACGTTACAAAGGAGGAATGAGTGTCACAAGCATACTAGTTCCAAGAAAAATGAACACACTAATTCTCATAGCAGGGAGACATGTGCAGGAAAAGGACACTCGGGGAAAATTCTTCCATGGGTCAAGGTGTCAGGTCACAAAGGCAAAGTGTTACAAGGCTTTCATATAAGGCATGCTTCAATGGTTCAGTTGAAAGCAACATGGAGCCGACATTAGGCCAAAGATGTAGAGATGCAACTGTGATTAGCAAGACATGATAAAACCCCCTTAAATGCATTTTTCACGAGACTAGAGAAGGAAAGCTCAGTGGTTTTTTCACGTTTAGAGAGTCTGAAAAAATGTAAAATAAGACTTCACTAGGATACCTTTTTCGAAGGTACTCTAGTTAGTTCGAAAAAGGGGTAAACTAACACCGAAAAGATCTCTATTCAAAACCATTTTAATGAGTGTGACATAGACAAGATCACTCAACAATCTTTTCAATTTTAAGGAGTTTGACATGAGCTTAACTATGGACTCATAGCCTTTTTCGAGATTTAGTCTCCTTAGCACAAAAAATTATAAAATCTAATTAGGATAACTCTCCCGGCGAGACGAATATCCCAAGGTGTACCTTTTTCCTCCTTAATTTATAGGCCGAAAAAAGGGGTAAACTCATGCTAGTAGATGTTTTTCTAAACCAATTTAACGAGTGTGAAAGAACAAGATCACTCGACGATCTTTTCAATTTTAAGGAGTCTGAAAATAGATTAGCTATGGACTCCATAGGGAATGTTCTTTTGGACCAGTTTAACGAGTGTGAAGGAACAAGGTCACTTGTCAATCTTTTCAATTTTAGGGAGTCTAAAAAGATCTTAACTATGGACTCCGTGGGGGTTCCTTTTTCATAAATTTAGTCCCTCAGGCTCGAAAAAGGGTTAAAATTATACCTGAGAATACTCTTCTAGTGAAACAAAGTTCCTAGAGTATACCTTTGTTCGTACAATTGACCATTCGGTCTGAAAAAGGGGTAAACTACTGCCAGACATATGTGCCTTCAAATTTCAGTTTGGCGAACGTGAAGGACAACAAGATCACTCAACAATCTTTTCATGTTTAGAGAGTCTGAAAAGGGCTTAAAAGAAGACTTGTTTTCTGGGGGTCCTGAGGGTGAGGCCAAAAGTGATGACACATCATAAATATGAGGCTCAATCTCATAATCATGGCAAGACTAACAAGGACTCCCGAGCCTAAAGTCATCAACAATAGCATGGATGCTGAAAATGAAACCAGGATCTACCTAGGGCATCCATGTAAAGGTAGGCTCTACCATATCACCACGACACTTCTAAAATAGTAATGATGGTTCTGTGTTGCATTTCGCTGGGATCGATCCTATGGAAAACTAGAAAAGAAAATGAGATGCAAAAAGTGGAGGTGGAATCCTAACTTAAGTGAAAGAAGTTGGAAAAAATGAATTTTACCAAAGGACCTTTAAAAGTGACCCAAATCCCAAAACATTTTCCAAACCAAAATTAAAGTGTATCATAACATCCGATGAGAAACTGAAGAACTATGATAAACAATTTTCAAGCCAGAAAAAAAGACAAAAGTGTTAAAAAAAGTGGCAAAAAGGGAAAAAAATTCTATAAATAGAAGCTGACAACTCATTTTCACCATTGCAAATTGAGAATTAACCAAAAAGATAAAAAGACCCCTTTGCTAAAATAGTTGATTTTGGGAGCTTCAGAGGATGAAATGAACTTTTGCTTGGACCAAGTAAGTACAAATCAACCCCTCTTGCATTTCCATACTTATTTCATGCATTTCTTTTAGTTTTTTGTGGGGCGCGTCCTCCTAAAAAAGGGTGGTACTGCGTGTATGTGGGTTGTCCAAGGACAACCTGTGTATGCCCATGGGAAAAAAACAATCTGCCTACGTGCATACATGATCGTGTCCAAGAGAGCCCAAGTACACCCTCAAGAACATGGTAAAAAATGAAAATACAAGAGTTAACTCCCCTTTGAATTTGTCATTTGACAGGATATATGTCCACTGGAGAGAGAGGGAGCACGAAGACATTGATGTTTTGGTCAAAGAGGACCCCACAACTATCACCACATTGAAACAATGTTGGTTATGGAATTTCTTCCGATGCCCACTCACGAGGGCACAACCTAGGCTGTTGAATGCCTTGGTGGACTATTGGCACCCTGACATAGAGGCTTTTATGCTCGAGGGGCAGTTGTTGACTCCAACAACTAAGGACATTTACTTTCTGAATGGCCTCTCAAGGAGAGGGGAACCAATCAACTTGCTATCATTTCCCCCAGGGCCTCATAACATCATCGAGCTGATCGGACTACATTGCAAGGCTGACACTGAGAAGGTAGGTTCTCAGGTGCCAATCCACAAGATCACCAACCTATCATTGAAAGTGATATTTTTACTTATTATGCGGATCACTGGATCCATGGCCTTATGTCAAGCCTCCCAGGCACACATGTATTGTCCAGTGAAGTGCTTGAATGCACGAGTGTTCGACTGGAGCACGACCATGCTTGATTGCATGAAGAGACAACTTACAAAGTGTCATGAGCGAAGTAACACAAAATTCGGGTTTGGTACCATTTTGTGCTTGTTCTTCTTCGAGAGGGTACCCAACATGAGTCCACGAGAGACAGTACGGGGGCATGTGGCCTCCTTCCCAATAGTGTGCATGTGGGCAACATTGTTGCCGCGACAGGGTGGAGGGAGGACCATAGAGGCCTTCCATGATACCTTTTTTGACTTGTGGGCATGACAGATTCCGGATATAGAGGACTACCCCTATGATGGAATCAACTTCTCTAGGGATTCGGACATGCCCATACCTCTTGGAGAGGAGCGAGGAGAGATAAGTACAGTTTTTTTTTTAAGTTATTTAAATTTTAATTTCTTTTTATATATATCATTTTTATGTAAATCAGAGTATATGCCAACTATCTATATTTTATGTACAGATGTGGGACCAGTGCGTCTAGCAGACTTCTTGAGGACCAGGTGGCGTCCTCAACCAGAGGTAGTACCAGTTGCAGCCGTCGGACCATCAACAACAACAGTAGTAGCAGGGGGACCTCTAACCAGAGAGGCTAAGAGAGTTTTGAGACAGGTGGAGCGGAACCTCACCACCCTCACTCATACAGTCCCCATGAATGAGATTGAGGATTTCCCGCCATCGATGTAGCCTCACGTAGTTGGGGTGCCACGAACCTGGGTCCATCTATTCTGGCATTTGGCAAACGTCGTTTTTCACTATGGCATGGCCAATAGGACCCGTGCTTATCTAGGGTAGACCACATACATGCCGAGGGAACTCTTTGTATATTTTTTAAGGCATAAGCCCCATGATGTGTATTGGACATATTATGTTTTGAGGCGTTCATGCCCACCTATGTACTCTGGGACTTTTGATATATATATATATATATGCGTATTTACATCTTTTATGTCTTATGGATCAAATTTTTACAATGTATGTACATGTGTATGTGTGTTCTTCTTTCTATGTGTGTGCAATATGCTAATCTAACACTTGATTAGCTAGAGTATCACTCATTTGATTTAGTCTCCTAGGAACGTGGATATACGTAATGTAATCAAAGCAATGTCCTAAGAGACGTACCCTAAGGAAACGTTGGTGTAGAGTAGGATCATAAACGCGGTAAACCCCATTTAATTGGGACACAACCAAATGTGCATCTAAGTAGACCCAGAGGTGAGACATACCATGCGACAAAGTGTCATGAAGCAACTCTATAACTGCACTATACTAGATGAAATTATTTGTGGCGTCTCCTAAACAGATACCTCCAATAGATAGAAACTGGCCCTGAGGTGTGAAGATCACCCAAGCTACAGAAGAAAGACTCTGAGTTTGTTGGTTAGCGTCATTCGCGAACCCAACGAATACCTCTGATTCACTTGACATCTGCCACAGTGAAAAATATGACATCAATAACGACACCCCCATAAAACAAAAAAGAGAAAAGACTAATTGTATAAGAACTATACATATGTACAAGAAGTCACCCAAGGCGACCCACCTACGAGTAATACTTCTTGAGGTAGAGCCCATTTCTAGGCTTCTCTAAAGAATTTCCATCAAATTCAACAAGATGATAAGAGCTCTTCTTTAGTACCTCCTTCACAATGAAAGGTCCGAACTACATGGGTTTGAAATTTCCTTCCCCCAGGGGATCCTTATCTTGGTCGTAGACTAGGACAAGGTCGCCTTTAGAGAAAATCTGAGGACGAACGGACCGATCATACTAACACTTGAATCTTTTCTTGTAAGCCTTGATATCTAAGGCTACATCACGTCGCTTCTCATCAAGCTGCTCGAGATATAATAAGCGTTCCTCAAGCGGTGAAGTGTCTGGAAATAACTGTACTGCCAACTTTAGATATGGGATCTGGCACTCTATAGGCAAGACTGCTTCCAACCGATAAACGAGTTGAAAAGGTGAGAAGTTGGTGGCAGTATTTACAAATTTTAGGTAGGCCCATAATGTCGAGTACAACATCAAATGCCAATTTGACTTGGCATAATTGATCGTTCATTGAAGAATAGTCTTGAGGGACTTATTCACATCTTCCACCTAACCATTCGCTTGTGGGTAGTAGGGTGATGAATTCTCTTGCCTCAACCCAAGCTTTGATGTTAACTCATACATCATTTTATTCTGAAAGTGACTACCATGGTCAGTGACAATCTCCTTCAGGATGTCGAACCTTGCTATTATCTGATTGAAAATAAAGAGAGTTATTGTCTCACCATCGTTATTGAACGTTGGCATAGATTCGACCCACTTTGTGAAGTGTTCTACTGACACAATGATATATCGATTCCCCCTGACTGAGGCTATGTGGAATGTAGTGAAATCAATCCCCCATTTAGTGAAAGGACCAACAGTAATGACGAGAAACATGGGAGCGCGGTGTTCCCTCATCTTCCAAGAGAAGAACTGACACGGGTGGCACTTCTTGATCGATTCAACGCAATCTTTGATTAATGTTGGCCAAAAGTAATCGACTCATAGAATATTTTGGGTTGTTTCCAACCAAAACAAATAACCACTACATGCTCCAGTGTGGCAATCATTAAGAATGAGTTCCTCTTCTTCATGAATGAGGCGCCAACGAAGTATGCAATATACACCTCGACGAGACAAAGTGTCATCAAGTATGAGATATTTTTTTGCCCGATGGCGTATATGTCGATGCTCATCACGAGAAGCAGAGGCGAGGAACTTCAAAGTCTGGATATAGACTAGTATATCTCCATACTAGGGGTCCGAAGATGAAATCATAAAAATGTCTCCTTTAATCAGTGATTATTTGGGCTTAACATCACCTGATTCGACCGGAAGTTCCGAGATAAGTTCTACAAAGTCCAGTGAATTTTTGTATTTTGCAGAAATAAAATCCAAGTCAAATTCCTGGAGGATAATGATCCATCTACTGATCTTTCTCCTGATTACGCATCGTGTAAACACATATTGAAACAGATTCACAACGATAACGATGTTGGTCTTACGAAGCAAAATATAATGACAGAACCGTTGGACAACATGCACTGCTGCCAACACAAGCTTCTCAACATGGGAGTAGTTGAGTTTTGGTCCAGCCTCGGCTCAGGTAATAAACCACATTCTCTTCAAGCATATCATCCTCTTGAACAAAGACCATACCTATGGTCGACTCTGCAGTGGCCAAGTACAATAAGAAATATTTATTATAATTTGAAGTTCGAAGCAAAGGGGTAGATGTGAGGGTGCATTTCAACGCTTCAAAAGAGCACTGAGAAACTTTGTCCCAATGGAAAGGGACTTCCTTCTTCAGTAAATGCATGAACCCTTTAGTGATCTCAACATAGTTTGTGATAAAACGCCGAAGAAAATTCTCTTTACCCTGTAAGCTTTGAATCTGAGGGACTGTGCATGGTGGAGGAAACTTAACCATCGCCTCAACCTTTAGAGGATCAACCATGATCCCTATTGTAGAAACTATGAAACCTAGCAAAAGACTCGACGTCACGTAGAAACTACACTTGCTTGGATTCAAATGAATCCGATAGTAGTGACATCACTCAAAGATTAGTCGGAGGTGCGCAGGATGATCAACTCTCTTATGAGATCATGATGATAAATCATTGAGATAAGCTTCGAATATGTGTCTTAGGTCGTGGAAAGAAAAAGACATGGCCTGCTGAAAAGTGTCTCCAACATTTTTTAGGCCAAAAGGCATCTTCCGATAAGCAAATTTACCCCATGGATAGATAAAAAGTGTTTTATGTTGGTCTTCGGGCTTAATCTGTATCTGATTGTATCTCGAAAAACCATCCATGAAATAAAAAACCTTGCATCCTGCACACTCATCAAAAATATGGTCAATGAACGGGGTAAGGAAATTATCATTTGGATAGGGTTTGTTCAAATCACGGAAGTCCATACATACACAAATCATTCCCTTCTTTCTGTTGACCAGAATAGGATTTGACACCAATTGAGTCAACTGAATTGGGTAGATGAAACCGAGTCTGAGAAGATTCTCTACTTTAGCCTTAATAGATGTTGCTTTCTGAGGATTCACCAGAGGAAGCTTCTGTTGGACTGGCTTGGCTTCATGATAAGTTGTTATTTTATGTTTGACGATTCTTGGATCAATGCTTGGAATTTCCTCGTAAGACCACACAAAAACGTCGTGGAATTGCTTAAATAAATCTGTGTAGATTCGAATCTCCTCAAGGGAGCAGTCTTCTCCGACGAAGACATTCTCCACAATGCTAGGGGTTCTGGAGATGTCAATAGGTATTGTTTAAGTGATGGTTTCCATATTACCCTCGGCATAAACTGTGTGCATAGACAGAGGATTAATAGGACAAGACCTATCTCCAGTCATAGTCAACATGAATTCTTCTACCTTTATTCTTCTTAACTCTGGGAGGAAATAAGAGCTGTGATGGAGATCATCCCAGGGTTTGTCCGGACCAGTAAATGCCTCTAAAATTGCCTCATCGGAGAAAAAAACCAAGTCTAAAGAATCAGTAGTGGAAAGGGATTCTTGAGCGAAAATAGGCTCAAGAACTAGATATAACTCCTATGCAAGAGTCGGATCGGGGTCGTTCGAAGCTTGTTGGACAATAGAGTATGCAACTTCTATCATGGACAAGGGAATGGACATGCTAGGATGCCCTATCCCTTACATCGAGGCCGATGGGGAAGGAAGATTCCATGGACCGTTAAAGTAAATTGTACGGAAAGGTGACACTTGAAATATTTCAGCCCTAGGCTGGACGGGGATAGCCAATATCATCTCGAAATCACCAGAAGAATGTGGGTAATCGAAGGCACCCATCAATAGTGGGCATACACCAACCACTACATTGATGATGTCGAGCCATGGGTTATCAATTATCGGGACCGTGAATGCCCCCGATGAAGGGTTGGGCTTGGAGAAGGACAACTAATCAATGGTCACGATTCAACCATCATGTGGAAATAACAAGACCCAAAAAATTGTGGCAACCACTGCATGCATAGAATATGTCCAAATCCTTCCTAACAATAGGTTGTAGTAGAGAGGTGCATCGAACACTTCAACTTCGATGCACACGGTCTTCCCTCCTAACTGCACGGGGAAAGAAGGGATGATTCCATGTGGTTTGAAATAATGACTGTCAAAAGAAGTAAGAAGAGTAGGTGATGGAGACAAAATGGGTTGTCCAATGGACTTCAAACATGCCAATGACATCACGCATGTTGAGGTGCCCTCATCAACCACAGTGCAGAAAACATTCCGAGTAAAAGATTTTATGGGGTGAGCCACTACTATTTGAAATGAAATGTGGTATGGGAGATGAGGTTTCAAGTCGGTCATATCAAGCATGATTGTTCCTGGATTACAAGTCTCATCAAATCTTGAGGCAACTAACATGGCCTTTCTCTGCGAAAGGTAGCTCTGGAGGACCTCCAAAGAAGACATCGCGCAAGGGGTTTGTGACAAATACTCCACCACATAGTAATTATGGGCGGCCCTCGCGTTCAAATTATGCGAAGATTTATTGAACGCCCCTTTCAGGATGCATGTCATTGTTTCACCCATCGTCCTCTCAATTTGGAGAGGAATTGACTAGTTTTCAGATTCTTTACCTTTTTCAGCAGTGTTTGGCATTCCATAATCGTGTGCCCTAGTTTCTATGTGAGTGTCACCCTTCAACATATAAACATTCACGACCGAGGAGTTACTAGAAGACAGAGGGGGTCCCTGACTACCCCCATCCATGCTCAAAGAGGCTTGAGTCAGTTTTTTCCCATGTGGAAATGGGTTCGTTAACACAACAGACTGTTGCTATGCCAATAACTTCTAGGCCTCTGCAAGCCAAGGGAACAGGTGAGTCGGATGATATTCCATGCAAAGGTTACACAAATACTTTGACTTTCTTATCTCTGTGTTGCCCCTGCCAAAATTGTTGGTGGGTTTCTTATCCCCCTTACCCTTCTTGTTTTGTTGTTTTTTCTTTACATCAGGTTGTTGGTTGGCCTTTGGGTTTTTCGAATGCAAACTGTGTACATCCGACATTTGAGTTGGGGGAGCATCCGAACTAGAGGTTTGGTTGGTCGTTGTCTACTGTATCGACACTTGTTGCAATTTATTTGACATCTAATCATTGGGATTCACTTGTGTTGAACCAACTGTGCCATCAACATGTGGTCCATAATTGTGTCTAGTCTTGTCAAGGATAAACCATGGCACATCTAGAAAAACCTCGTAAAGTAAACCAGACTGAGAGTATATCAGTTCAATTTTTTGAGCTCTCATTATCGCCTCTTCCTCGAAAAACACTCTCGATGTTGCAACTTCCTTGGATAGCTGAGGTACCAAAGACTTAAGGAATTACTCGAGCAGGAAAGCTAGTGGGACTAGTACTTTTATCAAACTCTTCTAATTCCACCACTATCGGATGTGATCCAAGATATGATCGATCTTCATCTACTCGAAGTTGGCCAACAATTCGGTGTTGGCATCATATCTCACAGGTAGTTGGAAATGGTTGAGAAAAACCATTTCCAATTCGCTAAAGAAGGAGTATCTTGAGTGGTTGAGCTCAATGTACCATTTCGTGGCACTTCCGATAATAGTGCATTGAAATAGATGCAATTGAACGGGGTCATCTCGTAGAGATTTTGACAAGCACCATAGGTGAAACTTGGTCATGTGATCGCCTGGATCTTCATTAGGATTACCTTCGAACTTCCGAATTTTCGAGGGAAACTTCGTTAGCATGGGAGGCCAACGCAGATCATGATAGATTAGGTCATTTAACAAACTTGACAAGTCTGGCAAATGTAACGTCCCCAAAAATAGTAGTTTAGGTTGTTGACTATGTATAGGAGGAAAGGAGCCCGGAATTTGGCTGGCACCAGGTTTCCAGGAAAAGTTAGGTTGTTGACCAGGGTTTTGGTAAATTCCATGGCCTTGTCTAGTGAATGGATACTGCGTTTGTTAGGAACTCATCGACTATTTCTTGTAGCTGGACGTTGAGGGTTGGATGGGGATTTCTCCCTGCGTTGTGCTCCAAATATTCTAGAAAGGGTTTCCCCCTGTTGATCTGACGGGCATAGGTACTGAGCCTTGCCTGGGGTTCCATTGACCATGGAAAGGGTTTCCCCCAGTCAACATCCCTAAAGAGGGAAATGCTCCCTGCCACAGATTGCAGAGTCCTTTTGAGGAGAAGACTCCTGTGTTTCCCCCCTGTGTATGGATAGTACCCTGAACGAGATTTTGTGGTCCAAAACTTGGCTTTCCCCCAGCCGAGATGACAACTAATGAGAAAACGTTGTTTCCAAATGCGTCAAAGAAAGAGAACAGTGTTGAACCCACCGGCGTGGTGTAGGAGGAAGGTCCTAGACTACTTGCTCCGAACAAGCTGTAGTTCATGTTTGGCCTGACAGGTTTTCAGGGAGCACCATCAAGCGAGGGGGGAAAATTCCCCCCCATGGACCCTTGCAGAGGAGCATTGAGATCCCTGCCCCCAAACCCATGGTTTGTAGGGTGGAGTAGGTGAGGACAAAGTTCATATCAAAGCAGGGCATTCCATATGAAAACAGAGGACCCGTCATACTATGTGTGAATGGTGCAGTCATCGCCGCCATAGATGGAATCAGACCACTTCCCGAAGTATATGCGGTCGAGACCATAGTGGTCAAGACTGACAAAGGTGGGTTAGGATGCGTGACGACCCCAGTAGTGGAAGTCGTAGAGGGAGTGTGAGGAATCCCTAACAAAGTAGCAACATTTGCTTCCATTGCTACTTGCAAGACTATATGACGCTCATGGTGTGTTACCCTTGGAGGGGAAAGCTATATCAAAAGTGGCACCGACAAGTCAGTGATCGAAGGGTTATACAGACCAAGATTTTCTGCTCCAAGGTCAGAAATGGTCAGTTCCTCCGGATA